>JACXGM010013063.1:0-17164 GCA_016801145.1 Umbra pygmaea
TGCTAACCGAGGCAGATGCCTTGGCATCTCGACCTGCCACCGGAAATGCCACTGCTAACCGAGGCAGATGCCATGGCATCTCGACCTGCCACCGGAAATGCCACTGCTAACCGAGGCAGATGCCATGGCATCTCAACCTGCCACCGGAAATGCCACTGCGAGCTGCCGATGCCACTATTTGAGCTAGCCGTCTCTCAAACCAGGACCCCGCGTTGGTAAGTTAACGTTGACCGTTGAATGAACTTCATGCGTGAGTCACTGTCTTATGTCAACACGAAATAACGTTACTAAGGGCGTGTGCCCATATATTGAAATGCATTGCCAGTAGAAAAAATGATGGACATTGTGGTTATGTTAAACGTTACAATTCTTGATGCAAGGTACGTTGGGTAACGTTAAATAAGTTACTAAAGTTGAAAATCTTAAATAATGTTACATTAAATGCGTGTTTTGTCAGTGTTACTGAAAATATTAATAAAGCAACAGTATGACATGTTCACATAAGGAAAATGTAGGTAACTAACCGAAATCAGTCAAACAATTTTGTGAGGAAGCGGTTACTGTACAACAAAACGTAAATGGGTTTTCTAAACAACGAACCCTGGATAATTTATGAAACACCGAAAAAAGACTGCTGTGGTGTGAAACAATCGTTTAATAGTACATATCCCTAATGTGCTAGTTAAAGGGTCTGCGCATGCGCATAGCCCACAAGCGTTTGAACTCAAAATTGGCGTAGCTGGCTGGCCGTTATTTAACGGAAAGTGTGTGTGTGTGTATAGGATTTATATCAAACATGCAACAAGGCACAATGCAATAGTGATGTGCGATACCACGTAATTCCTATTCGTAGGGATGTCACGAGAACCGATACTACCGAAACCTTCCGGTTCTAAAATGACAAAACACAGACGATGCCCATTTTTTTGAAGTAGCGTGAGCACTGATACTCCGATAGCAAAGATGCCAGTGTTGGCAATACTGTAGCTAGCTAGCTTTGTCAGGGGAGGATAACTGAAAATAGCAGAAAAAATCAAAAGCTAATGAAAAGGGCTTCGCCTCCAGTTGCTCGCTAGGTAGTCTGCTTCGTTCGGCGGAGGATAATATACTTTTCTCATTTTTACACTTGTAGGTGCACCGTTCGCGGAGGTACTGCAATACCGAGTTGATGCGTGGAGCAGACGGAGCAAGCCCCGTTTCTGAATCCCTGTTTGAAAAATCAGCTTAATAGTTCCCCGGTTGGGAACGTATTAAATAGTAAACTGATAAGAACATATGATTCAAAGCTTTCATTATCCAACACAATACAGCCGTGTGGGACCAATGCCCAACACATTACACACAATAATTTGCTCCGATGTGAAGCTAGCTTCTTTAGGGAGCCAGCTTCTTTAGTGGATTCCTAGCCTTTCGTAGTTTCGCCTTCAAAGTAATAGCGCTTCATTCAACGCGATAAACATCGCTTAACAAATATGAAAACATTAAACATTTCGAAAATATGCCACTAAACTATATTAGAATAGTGTGACATATTTACTAACTTATAATATTTTAATAAGAACATTTAAATTTGCAATCTGTATTGCTTAAATATATAATAAATACACAGAATCCTGTGTAATGCTAGCTACATTAAGGTTGCCGGTGTTAAATGTGGATATCGCATAGGTCACATAAGTCATTCGCGACTTACCCAATACCATGTTGACATGCTACCTTTGCTCTCCAAAAACCGTAAACTAGCCAAGAAACGGTGCGCAATGTTGTGAATTTTTTTTTATCTTGTTAGATTAATCACTGCACAGCTATATCCACCGTTTTGTTTTGCACTGTTGTTGTTTTTGCACAGTACCTTTTGAAAAGCGGTCTGGATTGTGTCTGGGGAGTAGTTGTTGCACTATGAGCATTATTTGGACTTAATTATGTTGTTCTATGCTATATTGCACATGTTTTTATAGCTTTTTATGATATCTTTCAAGTGTTTTTTAATAAATGTTTCAAATTCAAGTAGTTGGAATCTTAGAAAATCCTTTTTTTACCGTGGTATTGAAATTGGCATCGAGAATCGTGTAATTTTACTGGTATTGGCACCGACTACTGAATTTTTGGTATCGTGACACCCCTACCTATTCGATACAATACCAAGTAATACCCAGGCTGGTATCGCCAATACCGATACCAATACTTTTTACGTATTGTATTTGTAGTGTGATGTAACTGTGATGTGACTTAACTAGTTTAAAGAAAAAGAAAAAAGTAAGCTGTAGGCGTACCAATTCCAAATTACAGCTGCATAATGACAGTACACTAAACTACTTTCATATTATTTAATTATAAAGAAAATCTCAGACTCGTAGGCTACAGAAAAACAGGTTGAAAATAAAAACCTTAACAGACGTGAATAACTTTCCCACAGCCAGTGATAGTGTTAGTCACGTTATCTACCTGTACCTGGACAACTTAAAACAGATTGAAAATTAAAGCATTACCAGACGTGAATAACTTTACCACAATCAGTGATAGTGTTAGTCACGTTATCTACCTGTACCTGGACAACTTAAAACAGATTGAAAATTAAAGCCTTAACAGACGTGAATAACTTTCCCACAATCAGTGATAGCAAGATAGTCACGTTATCTCCCTGTACCTGGACAACTTATGCCACTGCAGGGTCTTCGTAGCGGGAAGTTAAAGAAGGGCTGCCGCAGCAGCCGGCTCCGTCACAGAGCCGCAGTGCACACACAATTGACCGGCGGAAGGAGAAGTATACATTTCTCTAACCGGATATAATTAGACTTTTCTGGTGACAACAAGTTACTTATGATAACTTAAACACTCACTCCAAATTACTGAGTTGAAATATCGATCTTTATATATGAGAATCGATACTAGAGCAGGAGACGTTGGTATCGTAAATATCGATACTTTAGTATACTATATTGCAAACCTATTCAGTCAATCTCACAACATGAATTGAACATGGAGTACATCATTAACAAAAATGTCCAATAATAACCCCCCCAAAAAATAAATAAATAAATAAAATAAAAGCAAAGAGACCAAGGGACTCCTCATTAGACACTAAGGAATGAGTTTGCATAAGTATTCATGAAAAAATAAGGCTTTTTTGTTTTGCAACATTTCAGGGATTGTTTATATAGAATTATAATTTAGAAAGGCATTAAAGACAGAGAATGTTTTTTAATATCGACATTTGTGTATGAAATATTTTTCCATATTTGTTCCGTTCTCCAATTGAAGTCCAAATTTAACGTATTCATATGTTAAAATTGGGGATATTTTGTGTATCGGCAAAGGATATATATGCTACTTGCTGCTTTGTCAGCTAAAATTCTGCGGCTGCATGTTTGGATATCTTGTGACCATATCGCCACTAGCTAACACTAGCGTGTTCATACTTTTAATACTGCATCTGTTCTTTTATATTTCTTTGTGCTGCTATGTCGACTGAAATTTCCACTACGGGGGATTAATTAAAGGTGATGATACACGGGGCAACTTTTTTGAGCAATGTTGCTGGGCAATGTTGCCATCAACAGGCAGCCAGGTGAGACACAGGGCCCACAACCAATCTAAATGATCCAGATAGCTAGATAGATGGGCAATACATTTCTATCTCCTTTACTGTGTGTGTGTGTGTGAGTGTCTCTGACTGTGGTGATCTTTGTATTACAGGAAGAGGTCCGACGTTACCTGCTTCAGAGGTTGCTTTCACGCTTGAACCATGCACTTGAGCAGAGACCTTTTGACTTGGACTACCTTCACTTTGTCTGTAGCCAGGACATGGTCTTTTTCAGTGCAACACATCTTCAGATCCCTCAAGAGATCATCAGTGCCCTGCAAGACCTCCATGTGTCAATTCAGACAGAAATTGAAGATCAACATCCATTACAACCAACTCTTTATATTCAAAACACACCAGGACCTGGACGTCCAGAAATACAAATTCCAATGGACATGCTTGTGCAACTTTTGGAAATGGGCCTTCCTGTCACAGACATTTCAACACTCCTAGGCATAAGTGCAAAGACTATCTATCGAAAGTTGTCTGAGCATGGTGTGACTGCGCGAGGACTGTACAGCCAGCTTTCTGACGCAGAACTTGACACAATTGTGTCTGCTATCAAAGATGACATGCCTCATGCTGGATATCGCCTGGTAAAGGCAACTCTACAAGGTCGCGGCCACCGTGTGCAGTATCACAGAGTGCGAAGCGCAATGCATCGTGTAGATACTGCAGGTGTTTTATGCAGACTTGGCCAAATGGGGTGTGTTGTCAGGCGTAAATACTTTGTTCCCTGTCCAAAAAGCCTGGTTCATATCGACACCAACCACAAGCTGATAAGGTAAACTGTAATGTGGTATGCTGCATTCAAATGACTGTAGTAGTGCATGTCTATCAATTGAGTTTAATTTAAAAGTAATATTTCATCAATTCATTTTCATTTATTTTGATGTATGTGTAATAGAGGTATTGTAATGGTGTGTTAACTGTTGTTATTTATTTTAATAACAGGTACAACATTGTCATATTTGGAGGGATAGATGGCTTTTCACGCAAGGTAGACAATATATGAAGGCTTTACAATTTTTTTTCTCAACCCTATCAAAGTCACACACAAGAAAATAGTCAGATTTGCACGACATTAAGTGGGGAAATGTTTGATTTGATAATTGAGCTAACCTTCATATCCAATTTAAAGGCACAGTAAAATCTTTGAGCTTTGAAATCGGTCTTCGCAGTTCCAAGGCAGAAAACTGTTTCAATTTTGCAATTTCAGAGTGCTGTTTCACAAAACCAACATAGCGGAATAAGCTGTGATTTTGAAGTTATTGTTGCAGAATTTGTCTTAACTGTGTTTCACAAAGCAGTGGCAACTAAGTTACCATTGTGATTTATGTTGTGCAGTTAGCCTTCTCCAGAACAGGCTAACAGTCAAGCTGGGTTAATCCTGGTGCTTTATCTGTTAATTAGCGGTCCCTATGATCAAAAACCATGGTTGTTTCATTGATTCCATGTTCAGATGTGTGTTTTGTATTATTTGTATAAGCCTGCATTACAATACCACCGGTAGCCTACATGTTGGCAGTAAGAAGTCTACATATTTTATTTATTTCAGTTAAGTAAAGCCAGTGTTTACTCCTTCATTCGAATTTATAATTGCCATGGAGTCTTTTCACACATTTTTATTACCTTCCCTGGACCTGGAAGAATGACCTACATCATTAAATTAAATTAAAGATTACAGAAGAGTTCGCCTAGATTTTGTGTTTTGTGCCCTCCAAGAGTGACTTTGCAGGTTGACTGGGACTATGCTAGCCTGTTAATAGCAGACTCTGCTACTTCACTTTGCTTCGTAGACAGAGTCTGGAATGGCGTAATACAGAAGTGTTTTATCTCTTGCTAGGTTGCGCTTTTCTGAAGTTTAAAATCATTGGTTACCCGTAAGCCAATCACATAACGTCTGGTTATGGCGTGTGTTATGAGCTTGCTCAGCCGCATCTAACTTCCACAGTAAACGCATGTATGATGCGAAAACAAAACCATCGAGTGAAATACCGGAGTGAACATGGCTGTGAAAACTTTTGCAGATTATGTGAAGTAAATCTACGCATCCACGGTACAATCAGCGTCTACGTCACGGCTCTCAGCCCGCCCTCTGTTCGTTGATTGGCCTGGCCGTCCGAAGGCCGCTTGAAAACTGAAAGATAGGCTGCTATCTCAGACTGACTACAGGAGCATAATGAAATTAGTGGAAGTAGGAAGTCTGACGTAGTCAGGCTAGGACTATGCTGCCATATTTGCTGATAACATCAGTGATGTTATTATTTCTTAACTGAATTATTTGCTATTTGATTTAGGTACAAGAGGATGTGTTACTTGTCCATGTGTATGTTATTGCCATGTTTTGTTGGTGTCACAAAGTTTAGGTATCATGATTGTTGAGTAATAATCAGAACCCCGGTTTAATGGACCATGTAAATATAGTACAGACATCTGGCAGTTTGGAAAGCACATCAATGAGCACAGCAGGAACTGTGCACCTGTGGATGTCCTTATACAGTCTTAAACTTACAAAACAGACTGGATGTTATTGATGAGTGTCCTAAGTCTTTCAGTGGTAACAACAATTATGACAGTATTCTTTAAGAGTGATATTACTAGCTACTTACACATTCAATCGGACCGCTACTGTCTGCTACTCTTTTTCTTGCTGTTTTATTACTGTCAAACTGACCAAGCCAGGATACCCTGAACACACTGGGTCAAGCCTTGCTTTTTCTGTAATCATGGCTTTCTGAATTCTGCTTTTGTGAAACAAAAAGTCCCCAGATGAATACTGGCCTAGACATAATGTTTTTGGGATTTGTTTGTGTATTTTGTCAGATAATGTACCTGGGAGCAGCAACAAACAACCGGTCTGAGACTACTTTGACGTTTTTCAGTGAGGCTGTGGAGAAGTTCGGTTTTCCATTACGGTACAAAACATTATTTTAAGTACAACTTTTAATTGACATTTACAACATATTGGTAAAGGGCATTAAAAGATGTGTATGTTTGTCTCGTGATTACAGAACATTAAAGTATACAGTACAACTAGGGCCCTAGGGTTTCCGCGTTGCGGAAAACACGGACGGAATCTATACATAAAAACGGAATTTACTTAAAATACGGAATCTCGCGGAATTTGCATATTTTCCTGTGTTGGTGTTCCAAACCTAAGTGTTCACATAACTCACGATATTGTAAAACACTTACAAACATAACCAGTCAGATACTTTTGAATCCTGCTAATGTCCTCGCGGCAAAAAAAGTCATTGTGTGCTCTACCAAATTGTCAAGTGGATCATTAATGGGTTAAAGAGCCCTTTGTTTTACACGATGCGGAGAGCGCGGACGGCAACGCAGAATCCAGACATTAACGTGAAATTCAGCAAAGTATATTTATTTTTTCTATAATCCAAATATAGTCCCGTAATATTAACAACTGATATTGAGTTCCTACCAATACAAGGCAGAAAACACGGAAGTTAATTTGCGATTTATATATAGGCTACATGCAGTGTGTGTTTCTCTACTAAACTTTGCCAGCATGCGCTACATCATATCGTTCAAACGTTGCAATGCGCTTGATCGCTCACAGCTATAAACAACGGTTTATATTCCATTCAAAATTTTCCAATCAGTCAACACTTGTTTTTCTCTGTTCAATCACTTATCCAAATGCATAGAACTAGGTGTAGGCAAGGGTACTATGTTACTTCGCCAGAAGTAATTCTCTGTTCGTCTTGCCAGAGCCATAGAGAGAGGAGTTGCGACACTCTTTTGCCTCGTTTCCATTGTGAGGCCACCTAGGCTATAGGCGGTTCTAGGTAGCCTTCAAACCAGGTGTGGGGGGTTGGTATGTCTCCACTGCCTTCAGTGGAATGTAAGCTCTGATGTCTTTCGCGGGAAAAATATTCCTATGACGTTTTTTTTACAATTTAAGATGCGCATCCAGATCTCGCTAGCGAAGTGGTCATGTGGTTCATGTAAGCCTGTATAGTTCCAAAAACACTCCGCGCTGTCATGTTCTTCTATGGGACTGACAGCAGTAATTGTGATATGGAATGATATAGATGAAAACTTACCCAGGTACTTATTTGATTGTTATTGCATATTTGTAAATGTCAGTTTTACATTTGGAGTGGTAGGGTGACAACCTACCAAATAATTATGCAAAGTAAATCTGGCAATGCAAGTGCAAACTGTACAGCAGTATTCTCTATATTTTAGGTTCAGATTAGGGCTTGCAAATGCATCTTTTGTTAAAATATTTGTGGAGTTGCAGGTGGGAGAAAAAAGTAGTTGAGCAAACCACTTTTGCCTGGGTAGTGTTCCTCTGCCATAGGTGCTACAAAAAATGGTTGTTAACCACTGCTCCGTGGGGTATATATGGAGGTTTGAGATTAAAAAGTGGAATCACAAGAAATAAAACCGAAATCACGGAATTTGGAACAAAATAAAACTGATTTCATAGGGCCCTATACAACTTAGAAAACATCTTAAAATACTTTAAATATTAACTTCCAAAGAACACATGCTTATGTTTGCACAGCAGGTAAAATTGATTTTATATTATACGTATTGACTGACTTGTTATGGTAATAGTGAATAGGTAGACAGGAAATGACGATTAAGTCCTTTGTGCAGCATCCCAAGCGCATATGCACTGTGTCACATGCGTACAATGCTGCTTTTATTTTAATTATTCTAATTACATATAATCCCGTAATGTATGCTTAAGATGCATGTTTGTTACTTACTGATTGTTATTATTTCTTAAAGAGTTCGTGCTGACCAGGGGGTGGAGAATGTTGGAGTGGCCCAGCTGATGCTGTCTGTGCATGGCCCTAACAGTGGATGTTTCATAGCTGGAAAAAGTGTACACAACCAAAGGTAAGCTCTGAAGAGTTTTTAAAAAGCCTGAATCTGTGTCTTAGTTTTCAAACATTGCTTAAGGTCAGGTTCCCACCTAAAGGTCCATTTCCTGAAACGAACCTGTGCGATGATGATACATTGTTAAAATTTTTAACTTATTCCAGTTAACGTTCACAAAGGCCTAACTGAAATGGTACAGGAACTGTATACAAAACCAACGTGTTGGGAATGGCATTTGATTGGTCATACAGTTGGCAGGAAAAATATAGAGGCGGCATTCAAACCCACGACAGGAATAATAATTTTTCTATCAAGGTATTTATTTTGTTGATGAAAAGTGACTAAATAATACACTTTTTGGCAATAGTGTTTCCCATACGTTCATTTGTGGGCGGCCCAGCACAATATCAACGCTGACCACCACATATTGATTTTCAAATTATTATTTTTTCACTTAGCATATTTAAAATCATATTTTAGACCGCTGTAGTGCATTCGTGCAGCACTTCCTCTCGCTCGTCCCTCTCACTCACTGTTCCCCTCTCGTTCTCTCTCCCTCATGGAACACCGCTGCACAAATCTGTCCAACAGAAGACCCAGTTTAAAGAAGGTTCTTAGCCGGCATGCAAGTAGCCTAGCAAATAAGGAAAGTAAAGTTAATGTTAGAATGCAGCTGGAATTGAGGCTAGCACGCTGTGTGTAGATGGTAGGCAATATCGATGTGCGCATGCAAAACTCTGACTACCTAACATAAAAACCATGCTATTGCATATAAAAAATTATAAATATAATTCTTCAGAGTTTTAGAATTGACTATGGCTAGTTGCTACCCATACAACTTACAAGCTTGTCCTCAGTTATTTCTACTCCTACTCCTGTGACCTCTGTCCTCTTCAAATACTGTGGGATGCTCATCTCGGTGTGACAATTTTTGCTACTTTTACACTGTTTATGGGACACGTTATTGTTTTAAGGCCAAGGATGGTCACACACAGGGGCAAACAAATGTCCCTAGAGTTTCTCCCCAGTCAGCCAACTCTCTGTACAAAGCATTTGTTGGTGGCTCTGGGTCTTTAGAGACCTTTATTCATGCTTTCTTGATAATTGTATTCATCACTAAATACATCACTAAATGAGCCCTTAAAATACTAAAACTAGAAACGCCTCTTAACTCTCCTAAAGTAAAGATATCCTCTCAGCCTGTACTTGAATACAATAAATACACAAATAAGCCATATCATCAATTTTACCATAAACTCGTGCTTTGGGCTCTGCTGGCTTTGACTCTGTTTTGATATTGCCCTATTAATGTCCGTCTCAGACTGACCATATCAGTCCTAGTGCTTGTGCCACTGCCCAGTGGCGGAGCAGGGTCCAGCTGCGGCTTGGGCGTTCCATTTATGACAGGTGATTTTTACTTTGTGTCATTAAGTTAACCATAAGCCTTAACCAAATTCTAACCTTAATTCTAGCCCATTGGGTTTTCCTGGTTGCGTTTCATCGACCAATCGTGTTCGCAAGTTCAAATCCAGACAGACACTTTGTGTGTGTGTTTTGTCCTCTAGTCTATTGCAGCGTGATGCAGACAGGCAATATTTATTTTGTATCATTACGTTAACCATAAGCCTTAACCAAATTCTAACCTTAACCACTCTGAAACCTTGCTGTTAAGCCCATTTCAAATACGATTTTTAATTCTGTCATTAAATGAACCATAAGCCTTACCCGAGCTCTTACCCTAACCTTAACCACTCTGAAGAAAACCTTGCTGTTAGCCCATCTAAAATATATTTAGAATAACTTATACTGAAATGCTACGTGATTATGCTTCCAATTGAAATACATTAGTTTTGAAACGTGCTGAGAGACATGAAAAATAAATGTGCTAAGAGACGAAAAAAAGAAAATCATGTCTGTGTACACTCAGCGATATTCATTCCGTAAGTTTTCCGTCCAACCCCAGTTGCGACTATGATGATTTTGTCACCAGTGCTAAATTTGGTTTGGAACAAAAACCTATGGAATTACGGCTTGCAGGAACATGGAATGAGTATCGCTGCTTTAGTTCAAATTATTTAAAATTGCGTGACTATATCACAAAAAAGAAATGCCGTGAGACTGCGTTGGTTAGTAACCTCATGCCTAACCTTAACCGTGAATTGTAATATAATTAATTTGAACCAGATTGTGATTCGAACGCTATGGAATATGTGTTCCGGGGCATTTTCCGGTTTGCGAAACGGGAACCCCCACCAGCACGAGAACGCCCATTTGTGGCTGCAGTTGATGATATTGCCGTGGCGGGTAGAGTACTCAATCTTTACTCAAGAAAAAGTAAAATTTGTGTGTGTGTAATATATCTAGAGCATCACTGAAAATGTCTTGTAAAAAGTGTGAACACTTTTATCATGCCCTTATTGGTACAAATGTTGTCAATTAGCTGGAGCAAAATGTGTGTGCAAAAGGATTGCACATGTCAAGGCCATTTCACCTAAAGAAGGGTAAACATGTGTAGGCCGGGGGGAATCCACACCATGTCGAGACATGTGGCATATGCATTATCATCTCAAATTTTGAAAAAGGGGAAATTCAAAAACTTTTTTATTTCCCATTTTTAAGAATCGAAAGACTGTGGAGGGACGTTTGGGTGGCAGTGACCTGGCTGTTCCATGATGTTCTTCATACTCTGGATGAAGAAAACCAGCTGGATATAAGCAACGCTCTCCATCTCTTCTGCTGCCATTATGTTTTTGTGCCACGGCTGCAGAAACACTTGGCCACTTTCAGGGATGGATGGGACAATCATCCCTTAAGAACAGAGGGGAACAGAACACCCAATCAGCTATGGGAAATCGGCCAAATTCAGTATCCAGTCAACAATCCTGAGGTAAAATGTGATAACATGTAGTTCACTTTGACATTTAATTTGATTTTGGACATCTTTAATGCTTGCGGTTGTACCAAAAAAATGTATTTGCAACCTTTGGTGCAGTAAACATTAATTGATCATCCTCTTTTGAAAAAAAATTCTAGTAGCTGGGGGTGTGATGATACACTTGTCTCGTCTCGCTCACGAGACAAGATGATAAATATTGTGCATTTTTGAAGGTGTATTTTTAGATGTTTGGTTATAGGGTCTAAAATGAACCTTTTTGGTTGTCAAGTATTTTTTGGTTTACCTCTCAGACATTTTTATTGACCACTTTTAAAATGTATGTGCTAAATGAAGGAATACCAATTGGTAAATTTAGTTGTTTACTGTAAATAAAGTTGAGATTTAATGTAAAATATTTAAACAAAAACATTTCATGCATGTTTGCATGGAAAACGGAATCATGGATTTTATGACATTACAGTCCCTCCACCTTACCTAATAACAGGTATTTCAAAGCTACTTTTCAGCCTACAAGATTCACAAGTTAACCAGTCTGTTATACAGTCAACACTTAATACTTAACTACCCAGCATTTTAATCGGGTGGAGCCATTAATATGAATGCGTGCAAACACGGACTGTGAAATTCTATTTATGTTCAAATGCAGGAGTGATGCATATTGTGTCTATGTTCCAACTGACTGTAAAGTTTTAGACATCTCTTTTACATTTATACAATAAATCTAATTTTGTATTTTATGAAATACTCTACACAGGTAATGACAAACTTTCAAACTACATTTTTTTCATCTACACCATAGTCATCCTCACTCAGAAACATTCACATCATATCCAGCTGATGACTACAATAGGAATGTTCAAATCTGTGCAACTACAATATGAAAGATTACTGTTCATTCATCATTTCTATACAGATTACAGTAAACATTATTACTGTAGTGCACATTAGGCCTAAGTGTTTTTCTGTAACTGTTGCCAACCTGACAGATGTTTTAATTTCCATAGTCACTGTGTTATAGGCTAAAGGACAGTGTAGTCTAGATTTTATTCTATGCTGAGGATAAATCTGTCTGTACATACATCGATGACAGAGTGATCATTAAAGCGGCCATATTCAAGATTGGGTAAAAATACTAACAGCCTATCTAACCGGGATATTGATGTTTGTAAAGATGTAATTGCGTTCAGATATGAGCTTTGATATGGACAGTATGAATTAGGAAATGTTCGACAGTTGCTTCAGGCTTTGCAGGAGGAGAGGAGTCAAAGAGAAACTCCACATTTATTGAAGTAAACCTCCTCCTGAGGAGGTCAGGTTCACAGCGCAAGTTGCCGGGGTTACTGACCTACAGTTTATCTGATCTCGGTCTCTAAAACCGAAAACCCAGAGTTTCCCTCATCTCAGGCTGAACTTACTCAGAGTTTTCACTAAACACACTGTCTGAAACAGGGCCCAGGATTCCAGCAAGCGCTTAATCTTATAGTTTATTAGTATAGTGTGACATCTCATTCAATGGCATTGTCGTGATGTTAAAATTGCACATAGTATTGCTGCCAAACATGAAATTAGAAGTAATTTAAAATATAGCTTAATGAGTTTACCTGTACTTTTTGGACAATTTACAATACGACAGCTGTATTTTAGTCTGTAGTATTATATAACAAGCTCATTGTATTTATGTTAAATTTTGCAGGAACCCTACATCGACAACATCTACTGGGAGGACATTGGGCTTCCACTAGAGCCTGATTTTGGTGTTGTTCTGCCAGAAACTGACATCCCACTGAGTGACCAACAAATGGAGATACTCAGGGCAGCAGTAGATCCTCTCCAACACTCCGACTGTTATGGTATTGACTTGTACTTGGAGACTGTTGAATTTGTCCAGTCCCTGTTGCCAGGCATGATGTAACTCGTTACAACATTTCAACTAATTAATGTAAACCACTCTGGACACTGAACTGCGGTGCACCTCCCCATCAACCTACCCTCCCCAGAGGATGGACACTGAACTGCGGTGCGCCTCAGGGTAGTCAGGGTAGTGTTGTAAAATGTCTCTGGTAGATGCTGACATTGGCTCTGGGAACTTGGAATTTACTTTGATCTAAAAAGAGACTTGGGACCACTGAGCAATGGTCAAGTTCTGTTTCTCCTTAGCCCAGCTAAGACACTTCTGATGCGGTTTCTGGTTCCAAAGTTATTATCTTTATTTATTAAGCACCTTTCAAAGAATGTTACAAAGTCCTTTTTTTTTTAAATAGCAAAGTAAATAAAAAGCACTGAAAAGAAAATCTGCTACAAAGTGGCTTGACACTAGGAATGTGACACTTGTTAATTGCTTGGACCGTTCCTGGTGGGTCTTGGTGCTCTGACTCCAGCCTCAGTCGTCTCCTTGTGAAACTCCCCCAAGTTCCTGACATCCTCTCAAAGCTGCACTCATCCCAGTTTCTTGTGCACCTTTTCCTCCCACACTTTAACCTTCCAGTCAACTTCCCATGAATATACTTTGATACAGCACTCTGTGAACAGCCAACCCCTTCAGCAATGACCTTCTGCAATCAGTCAATGTACAACTGTCTTGTCAGAAGTATTCCACAGAATTGTGGTTGTGTACTGAACCAGTAAAGGCTCTTCTCACATTGACTTTTCAGGATTATACATTGTTTATTATAACATTTTGAAATTAGGATTTTTTATTTCTATGAGCTATAAACTAACATCAAGATTAAAACAAAAGGGATGAAATATTTCTGTAGTATCAGAGAAACTCAGTAGGATTTTGAAGAAACACAACATCCCTGTGTTTTTAAACCCAAGGACACACTAAGACAGATGATGGTCCACCCAAAGACCGCACAGTTGGGGAAACTAAACCACCATTTCAGGACTTGGCCCCTGCACACAGTGCCAAAGCTACCAGTACCTGGTTTAAGGACCATGGTATCCCTGTTCTTAATTGGCCAGCATACTCGCCTGACCTTAACCCTATAGAAAATCTATGGGGTATTGTGAAGAGGAAGATGCGATATACCAGAAGAGCTGAATTTCAATTGTAGATGTTGCTATGTAATATTGCATTTTTTTTTCAAAAACATGAACATATTGAATGCACAAATACTATATAATTGCTAAGGAGTCTTTGTAATCTTTTTACAAAATAGAGATTCATTGTTATGTCCATGTTTAGACAAGAAGCTGTGCCACAGTCCTCTGCTGGGTCTGAAATTTGCCTTCAGTCCAGGGCTGTTGATGGTTTCTTGGCAGTAGTGGGTTGTAGAGTTGTATAATAATATTATTATTATTATTATTAAGTTTATTTTCTATTAGCATTATTACCATTATGTAAACCCCTCACCATTTGAGTAACCCACAAAAAGACAAAATGCAAGGCAACTTACGAAGGAGAATCTTAGTTTGTCCATATTATTCACAATGTTTCATCTCTTCTTTTTTAGTATGGAGTATGGACAAAGATGGGGAGAGGGAGGAACTGGTGTTTTAACACTATTTGTATTGGTTGTATTCTACCTTCAATGTGGTGGGAGAGGGTGGAATCTATAAATATACTGTATAAAAGAGCAGCTTCAGTCATTCTACATCACAGTATGTTACAACTTATTGAAATCCAATATCCCTGAGTGGGATTTGTAGAAAAAAGAATGTCTGGTAATAATGTACTTTTACAAAGCATTATATAACTGACAGGAAGGTTCAACATTTTATGTAGTCCACACAACTTCATGTATTAAATCATGAAAATGTAGACCATAGAAGACTGCTCTCTCGTCCCTCTCCTCTCCCTCCTATCACTTTATGCAGGTGTTTCTGGGACTGGAGCTGTGGAGTCTGAAGCGGTGGATGTGAGTCAACTGCTGCCCCCATGGTCCTGCGGGACACCCTCTGTTATGATTATTGTTACTAGTCCTATTACTATTATCATTTCAATTATTATCATAAACATTGCTATTAATATCTGTACCATTATTCGCTCTGTCTATGGCAACATTGCCGCTATTATCTGTACCTCTGTGTGTATATTGTGTAGGCTGCTCACATCATTGCCATAACCATCTAACAGAAACACACCAGACATAATTGTTTAGAGTTATTAGGTGAATGATCATTTTGCAGTGATCAGGACAACTGTCCTGGCCCACTGATCCTATCACCATGAAAACAGAATGTATAATGCTCAGTTGACAGTGATAACTGTTTTTAAAACTAGTCAGAAAAATAACTTCTCAACTAGAAAGAACAATTGTTGATTATGCAGACATAGTTTACAGTAACACCTCTGAGTCCACTCTAAGATCCCTTAATGTCATATTCAACTTCCTTTGAAGATTTATTTTGAAGTGTCCATTTAAAAGCCATCATTGTTTTATGTATAACTCTCTTGTGCGGTTGCAACCTAAACCACGAAGGGAATACCATTGGACTATGTTTATCTTTAATAAATGTATTTATTTCAACTGTCCTGCATTTAATTCCTTAAAGATCGACATACTCACTTAGACACCTCCAATGTCCAACATGTTTTGAGGTACTGAGGCTTTTTTCTGTAGCTGGTCAGAAAGAATTTCAATGTAAAGCCCCTCAACACTTGAATAACCTTCCTCTTTCCTTGATCTTTTTCCGCTTTTGGTGTATTCAAATCACTATTTTCTTTCCTGAAAAATACATGTTCTTGTTATTTTCGGTACCAGTGGTTTTACATATGAGAATAGGTTTATGCAGAAAATATACAGTATTATGACTATAATAATGAATTTCTTTATCTTGATTTTATATGGACATTTCTATGTGAAGATATGACATTCTTTATGTTACATTTATCATAAGGCATATTGATACAGACATATTACTTGTTTAATGCATTCTGCTGATCATTTTGTGTTTTGTATTTCAATTTGTTTACTATGTTAATTGTAAGGGCAGGTGAGTGAGTTATTGTTTTATATATGACCGTGTATTGTGTTTATGTTCATCTGTAACTGTGTGGTTAACTTTTGTGTCTGTACATACTTATATGTTGAAGGACCCCCTCGAAAATTAGTATACATCTCAAGGGGTTATCCTGAAATAAATTCAATTCAAATAATTGTATTGAAATGTTATATATTATTGAATTTCATTAAATATATACATACATACATACATACATACATACATACATACATACATACATACATACATACATACATACATACATACATACATACATACATACATACATACATACATACATAGATAGATAGATAGATAGATAGATAGATAGATAGATAGATAGATAGATAGATAGATAGATAGATAGATAGATAGATAGATAGATATGACATTTATGTTGGCACAGCAGCACAGGAATGTAAAACAGAGCAAAATACAATGAGAATCTGCTTAAAATTCTATGTACATAAATAAATGCCTACACAGATACTATACAATAACAATTTATGCTATGTTCAATAACAGTCAAATTAACATCAAAACACAGTGTGTTGGTAAGTTAGATGCTGTAGATGTTGAGTAAGATAGGAGATGGCAAGAATGAGCCTCCTTAAGCTTTGTGGCACACGGGGCTGGATGAGTCTGGCTGAAAGTGCTCCTGAGCTGAGCTAATTGTAGGCTATAAAATCAATGAATGTATAGTTGTTTAAAGTTGTAGTGTGAACTACCAATTACGTGAAACACAAAATATCTCGATTTAACAAAATGATTTAACGCGAGCTTATGTTACCCAACTAACTTACCACAGCTAACACAGCGGTAGCAAACTGTAGGCATCACAGATTTACCTGGAGATAACGAGGATGACCCCGCTCCTC
>JACXGM010013064.1:0-14970 GCA_016801145.1 Umbra pygmaea
TCTCTCAAGTGGTTAGGAGTTGCCAGTAGAGGTCTCTCAAGTGGTTAGGAGTTGCCAGTAGAGGTCTCTCAAGTGGTTAGGAGTTGCCAGTAGAGGTCTCTCAAGTGGTTAGGAGTTGCCAGTAGGGGCTTGTGATGGTACTGAGGAGACAGAGACGTGTGCACATCTTTTAGGAGAGGAAGAATGTTTTTGAATTGTTTGATGACGCACAATTAATTAAACAGTATTGTTTGGACAGAGCAGGCATCATCTTCGTCAACGACTGATTGAGGGACATAATTTCACCAGTGACTTTACACAGCAATGCATTTTCAGATGAATTGAAGGTGGTGATGATGCTTGGTTTCCTTGCTACAGGAAAAATGCAGCAATGCAATGCTGATGATCTGGGCCATCACACCCATCAATAAGCCGAATTGTCATGGAAACATTTATGGCACTTACAGCTCCACAAATTGTCTTGTGTTTCATTGACTTCCTAACAATACCCCGCATAATCCAAGAGAAGCAAACACAATTCATGCAAGTAACCGGGTTCCCAAGAGTAGTAGGCGCAATTGATGGCACGCATATAAAGATCATTGCTCCCAGAGTCGATGAAAATGTTTATATGAATAAGAAGAGGTACCACAGCATCAACACACAAATTGAGTTTGATGCAGACTACAACATTTGGATGTGGTACCCAAATGGCCTGGGTCTACCCATGACATGCTTTTATTGAATGAAAGTGGCCTGAAGCAGCTGTTTGAAAGGCACTTTCTGTCGCCGGAGTGTCATCTAATAGGTGATAAGTAAGGTTTCAATGTCGTATCCCTTCACAAGGCACATCGTATCACACGAAATGTGGTGAAGAGGGATTGGCAAGTGGAAACGCAGATTCCACATTCTACACTCAGAAATTCAGCAAGCAGTTATGTTGCTTCTTCCCTCCAGTTCAGTTCTCTTTTGGAATCCATGATGATTACATTATTAACTCTAGGCTATATATATATATATAGGCAGGTCAGTTAACAGCACACTGGTTTGAAATTTTTATTTCAGAAATAGCTAGTGAAAAACGTGTTGGAAACTTTTTTTGATCTTTACTTTACAATGTGTACATCATAATGGATTCTCTCGAAAATGATTTATTGTCAAATGTGTGTTGAATGTCAACTCCTCTTAGGAATGTCACTATTGAATGTGATTTTATCTGAGAATATTCTTAAATAAGTACATCTATTCAGTGATTGGTCCTTGCATATGTCGTCATCCAAAATCCAGTTTGCGGCACAGCAAATTGTCGTGAATCAGCTCTAAGACTGGCACTTAAGATTTAATCCTACACTTCACTTAAAGTGGGACTGAGTCGATTGATAACATACTTTTAAGGGCAGCTTTGAGCCAAGAATTTTCTTACTCCTACATCAAGTCTTAGCAGTGTTCTTATGAGTAATTCTGAAAAGCTTGATAAATACGGGGCCTGGTTGTTATTGCTTGTGTGTGTGTGTGAGAGAGAGAGGGAGTAAAAGCTACTTATTGTGTATGGTAGATGAGTACAAACAAAGCAGGGAAGAAGTTTGAGTAAAAATGGCAAGAAGAAAATATGAATCATCGTAGGTTATTCAAGAGCTAACTGAAGTCCTGCTTTTCTAGGGGAAGCTTAACCACATGGTGATGTCAGGCTTAGATTGGTTTAGACAAGGTTAATTATGGGTCAGTAGGGGTTTAGACAGCCTGAGTCTGTGTGTGTATATGTGTGTCCAAAATGACATCATTGTTCATATAGTGTGCTACTTTTGACCTGTTTTGGTGCAGGTTTAAAATCTGGACAAAACACTCAAACCTAACTGAGGCTTGTGTTATGACTGCTTGATTGACTGAGCATTTCATAAAAAGTTAATATCTTAATAATATCTTATGCATTTTCTCTCACATTGTGTGACCCCCTTTTCTCTGTAGTTGTAATAAACTACTGTAGCCATAGACTCATGTCATGCTTTATCCGATACATTAGCTGGAAAGGTATGGGCTTACACTACTTTATATACCAGGTGTTTAGAAATACAGAATGATCTAATACATAGCATACCAAAGATATGACAGTGTGATTATAGATGAAATTAGATTCAACTGTATTGTCATTGCAAAAGTCATGGCAATACAAAAACATTGTCAAATCAAAACCATGATATTGAAATACATGGTGACTATAAGCATATATATATACAGTTATATTATGACAAACTATACAGTATGTACAAAAAGCATATATAGTTGAATATTTGGACACTATTATGTACAGTAATGTAAATAAAATAAATTGAGCATCTAGCTACAGTGGGAAGAGAGTGAAATATGTCAGAAGGAGAATGAGGAGTCAATTATGTCCTGAAGTGAACAGTCAATGATGGGTGTGCAGCTGTCCAGCACATGCCCTGAGAACTTGGACAGGGATGTCATCAGGGCCAGCAGCCTTGCCTTCATTCACCCTGCCCAAGCAGAGGACACATCGATGGTGGAGAGAGTGAGGGATTGGTTTTCTGGGGGGAGCTCAGATTTGATGTCTGGTTCCTTGTTGTCCCACTCAAAGTGAGTGTAGTAATGTAGTAATAGTTCAGCTCCTCAGGGAGGCATCACTGATAGTAGGGGAGCTTTTCTTAGTTAATAGTCTTTGATGGCCTGGATGATCTGCCACATGTGTTCAGGGTCAGAGTTGTTGTTCCTCAATTCACTTTCATGTTTGGCCCTCTTAACCTTAGAACCACCAGGCTTTCCAAACTACCTATAACCGCCAACTGCTGACGCCCATCAGCATCATTAGCATACAAATCATCCTCATTAAAAACCGCTCTCTCCTCCGCAGCCTCCAGCCAAGCCATCACTGCAGCGTGTATGAGCATCACATCTATTGTGTTTTATAAGACTAAGTAAAATGTCTCAAATCAGATTGATTACATGGAGATTTCTTTTGAATTATATAACAGTAAAATACGAAAAAAATAATAATATCAAAGGATTTATACATGCTGTAGTAGCCTATTTTTGTATATATTTTTGCCTTTATACAATAACAATTCTTAAGTCTATAGAATTTAAATCCACCGCATTTACTTAATTTACAGATAAACCAGTTATACGTTTCTTTCTGTTTTTAAACTAACTTATGCAGATCACATGTTGCACAATTAGAAAGTGGGGATATAGGGCTACCTGTTTTGCCATTTTATTCATTTTAAAATTCAGGCTTTATTAATGATTTCTTCCAGTGTTTCTTTGATACATTAAAATCACATTTTCCTACTGTTGGTTAGTATTTTACTAAAATTATGCTTTGTTTTTGCTACTCTAAGCCTTACAGCAATCTTCTCTATGTTTGCCTGCCCGTCAGTAGGCCTAACGGTTTCCGCCATAACTGCTTGACAGCTGTCTTTCCTTGTTTGCACAAAGCTCACATTACTGGATTAGAGAAATTACTTGGGTAAACTGAGCATTCAAGAAAACAGATACTTTCCTGTATTGTATTTTCTGCAAGCCAAGTAGATTGGTTATATTACTTTTTGCTTATGTTTCGTTCTGCATCCTCATATAACTCCCGGTCAATTTAACCATAAAATAGTTCCATATGCATGAGACAGCTTTAATGAAAAAATGTCAATGACGTTTGTGATACCAGCATTCTATGAATAAAATAATGCCTATGTCTAGCTATTTGGTTAATTGTAGTCAACAGTATATGGACAGCTGTAAATTAAATTTTGCCATTGTTCCATTGTTGGATGTTATTCGGAAACAAATAGCCTGAAATTATAACTTAGGTATAACAAATTTTATAGGCTCTATAGAATTTGAATGTTTAAAAAAGATTTTCTACTAATATATTCAGAGCAAATATATTTCGGGATCTGCATAATGGTTCTATGGTTCGCCCATTATAAGGTCTATGCCTTGGCTAGGGCTTCCAGTTTTGAGGTGTTATTCATTTTTAAATTTGGTCTTTATTAGATTGATGGTAAAACAACTAATTTGAAGTAGGATATAGTTCTATCAACAACTTCCAAACTAAACATTTTTTTCTAATCAATTAAAAAATATATATACATAAAAGCTTCAAATAGTTCTACAATAACAAACATTCCAGCCAGTGTGAATTTTAAAATTGTTCTATGTAGCTATAGTAGTTCTATAATTATTGAAGTTGTATGAAAATTTATATGAAATTACAAAGTTAAGTGCATTTTTTGTCTGGTTGCCTCAGCAACGCTTTGCGCTGACGAGATGTTAAACTTAGTGTATTTCATAGATATTGTATAAGATGCACCCGGTAAAAAACTTTGAATATTCTGGTGGTTTTAAAATATAACCAGATGCAATTTGTTTTGTGTCTGGCTTGTTTTATCTGGTTTTAGGACATTCTCTGTTCAAATAAATAGGGACTTCCTATAAATTAATGGAAACCGCTTGTAATTAAACTACCTGTACTCTTATATTTTTTTTCATCCATAATGTTTTCCCCCATACTACAGTTATGCTCATATAAAACTTAAATGCTGTTTCATTGTGTTGGGCCAGCAAACAAAAATATTAGTTTTTTAAGCAAAGTGTAAATGATCTCTAGCACATTCAGTAGCCTATATGATCTGTATGCCTCAATCCAAAATACCAACTTCTGACATATATATGGTGTGTATGCCTATACTGTATGCTGAAAACCCCAACACAAGGAATGTTGTAACTTATCATGCAATATAACATACACATTTCTTTCTAACTGATCATTTAAGAAAACAGATATATTCCTGTATTTTATTTCCTGCAAACCCAGTCAATTAGATTAGCTATATAATATGTAGGCCTGTATTAGGTACATCCTGCTCATCTATCGTTCTGTCACCTTGTATAACTCGAGGCCATAGTCTTTTCATATTCTAAATGAAAAGGAAAGTTACCCATGTATCATTTTTTCATATTTAATATTTTATAATTTCAGGAAAATGAAACTGGGATGTCATTGGATCTTTCAGCAGGACAATGATCCTATAAACAGAGCCTATGTCCAAATCAAAACAAAAAGCAGTCTGTTTTTCAATTGATAATAATTAACTGCTTTATTTAGAATTTTTTTAAGACCACTGGAGAAAGCTAAAGTTCAGGCAGAAATCAAGTGATTAGTTAATTCAAAATCGAGGGCGGACCTTACATGACATCGGAAATCTGCACATGAGCATATTTTTCTTAGTTTTTAATCATATCTAACCATATACCTAACCTTAACCCTAACCTTACCAACACTGGAGTGTTAAAATGCAATTATGTGCTATATGTATACTTTTCTTTATCTCATGTGGTATCAGGCCTATGCTTCTGTTTACTGAATCCTTAATATTCATTAATGCCAATGATAAACAATCTTCCCAATTCATATCTGTTTTTTTGCACATTCTAGCCAGGGTGGTTTTCAAGGTGCCATTGGCTCTCTCTACAATTCCAGAGCTCTGGAGGTGGTACACAGATAAACATTTTTGGTTGATTCCCAATGGGACACACATTTTCTGAATTTGGTCAGCTGTGAAATGTGTATCATTGTCTGGAGACCGTGGCATGCACACCGAACCTCTGGAAAATGTTGCCAATGTTTTCAGGTCATAGTGCGTGGTAGCAAATGCTTCAACCCATCTTGAGAACTGATCGACTATCACCAGGCAAAAATGTATCTTTGTCTATTGTTCAGTCATATCAATTAGGTAAATCACCAGATGGATAAACAATCACTAGATTGGTCCCTGGGAGATGGCATGGCCCCAGGAACAATCTGTGTTCCTTTGATGTTGTGCAGTTTGCACATCTGTCACTAGTAAATTAGAATTTGACAGTGTTTTGTACAATTTGAAACAAACCAATCAGCTGCCAATTTGGTCATGAACAAGTCATGGGGCCACCACTTTCCCAAAGATGCTATAGTCCAGATTTGGGTTTGTTTATGCAGCCTCTGGAGTCCCAGAACAGGTGTTCAGAGGTCACATCTAGTTGCAGTAGCATGTATTCCAGTCAGCAGTCACTCCAGTCCTCAGAGGGGAATTGGTGGGACTCAACTGGTGTCAGTGCTTCAACTGTATGAATGTGTGGCTACTAAATCGGCCAGAATATTACCTTGTTATACAATGTCCAAACTTCATGTATGTGCTGGATATGAAGAATCAAATTTAGTTTAGAATAAGGGTTACGGTAAAGGTTAGGGAAATAGTTTTAGAAATAGGATAAATTTCAAAGTCAGGGTGAATGGTAGTAGATAGTTAATTGAAATGTTACACATGACCTGTATATAGTCTACAAAGCATCTACAAATAAAAGGTTACTGCTATGGGTACTATACTAAAATGTACATCACCCATAACAATATATTTTATATAAAAAACCCAGCCCAAATCAAAATTACAGTGAATAGTATGGTATATTTTCTAATGGAAGAGAAGAACAGAGGTTTAGTCAAGGTGAAGGATCTGCCTACAGTGTTGACAGATAGTGGGACAGACAGGATGGAATTAGTCAGACTGCTGCTCCAGCATGCCCGTGTCAGAGTCCCCAGTGACCCCCAAGCAGCAGGGCAGGACGGTACAGACCCACAGCCTGTGAAGGTCACCCCTTCAGGAGTCTGCTTACTTAGGGCTTGGACCCTCTGCCCTCTTCCTCCCATCTGCCAGTCTGTCCAGAAACACAACATTGAATGGTAGGGAGATTACAGGGGACAATAGAGTCAGGAGAACAGATAAATTATTACAGATATAGAAATAGAGTGAGTAACAACAGCATAGGAAATATGCAACCCATGAGTTTATATTTATATTTATTAATAGCCCTTGTAGCAGACTTGGTAATATAAAACTACATGCCCACTTGGAATTCACGGATCCAACAGGTTCTAGGTGCAGTTCCTTTCCTGTGGAACTGGAAATTTTTGCCAGGTTCTTGCAGGCTGACAGCCTCATCTGGAAGCTTGTGGTGGCAGCACGTGTGGGCAGTCTTATCCCTGGTTCCAGTTGGGTAAAATTGCTGATTGGTCAAGTAAAAACGTAGACGTGATGGTCAGGTAGGAGGGCCCCTTAGCAGAATTCTACCCTACCCAATAACAAGCAGAAACAACTGCAGTGTAATGAGCAACTGAAGCTGTCAACATTCTCCAATAAACAGGATAACACTCAATACATAATGATACTGATGGAGACTCCAAAGAGGCATTTGATCCAAAGCCTAAGATTCACATCAAAACATACAGTAGCTAATTTCCAGATGTAATGCATCATCCAAATATGTAAGCGCCCTAAAAATAACTCAAACAAATTGTCTCATTTTAAAGACCTTCAGTACTTAATATGGATGAGCATTCTGTCCTACTGTAATGCCAGAGATTTGTGTGTGTGGTGGATGTGGCCACATTTGTGTTAGTGATTATGTGTGTATATTTGTGTCTGACTGTGCTTTCTTTCCAGTTGGTGGTGTGACAGTCATAGACAGGTTTACTTGTGGCTTATGTGGAAACAGGCCTGTCCTCATCCGCATCCGGGCCACTCCACTTCTAATCCCATCTGTCATGTATATTTCCCAAAGGCATTTAAAGAGAAGGATCAGGCTCGCTCTCTCTGACACACATTTTTCAGCTATGGTTTTCTGTGTCATGGACCCAGGCTGTTGAGGGACAAGTTTGATTACTATTGAGAGGAAAGTGACATTGGTGGTTGTTAAGGATACAGATTCATGTTACTAACAAACATAAGTTACACTGGTTATGTTCCAGCGGTCATACATTTGAAATAAAACTTTCTTGAAGATTTCACGATGGCAAACCCATTTGGAATGTAATCTAGTGTACATTTGGTTAGAATAGATCAGGTAAAAATGTAATTGAAACATTATAAATGCTAAAGGCCCAGCCTTTTGTGGGAGGAAATAGGATGCTGTCATTAGCAAAACATCTGATCTATTGAAATAAATATCTGTCAGATCTAGAGGTTATTATAGAACCTGGACATACAGATTGTTGAAATTTTAGTGAAAGTGTTCTGAAATTTGAAGGCTCTATATTCCTTCACACTCCTGCTACAATGTCCCTCCCCATCTGTTAATGACAGTGGAGGGATTAAGAGTTGTCATATTCTCCTAATGTGACGTGTTGGTCCTACCTGTTAGAAAAATTGCTGTCTGCTCAATGGTGCCTAATTACACCATCATGTTGAATAGGAAACACATGATTTGACTATGTCCGCTGTTTGTCTGTGCAGGACCTTAGGTTTTAGATGATCAGGTCTTTGATCAGTGGTTTGCTGGACATGTGGTACATGGTTTGAATTAACTAGTAGGCTTTGAACTTGTTACACATTGTAGCCTTATTGTTTTTTTGAGAATTATTCTGATAATATTGTTTTTTTTCAGTCAAATTATGTTTTATTGGACAGGAAGTAGTAAATGATAAGTATTAGCTAAAGGAGCAATGGGTCAGATCCAATACGTTCTACACTGGACACGTAGCTGCTAAGACAACTGGGCCACCTTTGGCCACACTTATTTGTTTTTTAGGGAGTCAGATGGCTCAGTGGTTTGGGAGTCAGACTTGTAGTCTGATTCCCGAGTTGGCCAAATTATGTTGTGTACTCTTCGCGAATTACCCTGGCTCAAGCCACGACTCATTTATGGCAAACTGCCATATTTGATGGGAATCCCACCTTGGATGGGTGGCTGTGAAGGGGACAACACTGTCTGTTAAAGACATGGCTGAGGATGACACCATTTGATGCCAGCAACAGTGCGTTAAATGCTGTTTAATCAAAAACATACACAAACACGTAGTGTAGCCTAATTAAACGAACATTAGACACACTGAAAATGTGTGCCCTGGATAGGACAATAGGAACTTTACACTACTCTAGTCGCAGCATTCTTTGTGGCTTGTTTTGTTTCACACAACATAACTTAAGGAGGACTTAAGGAGACGTGATGTTGAAATGCATGTGTTGTTGCTTGCCACTTAACCCAAATGCCTGAGAGCTTATTTGACAGAATAGTGAGGCAAGCAAAGTAATCTCGCTCTGTTAGAATACATTGCAAAAATATTACCATGCATTCATAACCTCGTGATTCAGTGAGAGTGAGCCCAAAACATCGAAAATTAGGTCTTGTGACATTTCTTTATTTACATTTTGTAAAAAAGAAAAATCAATAATCCGCCATTATAATAGCAATCCGCCATGGAACATGCGCGCGTGCTCTTAAAGGTAATGTGAGATGACGCTCTGATTTGTTTATTGCACGTTACGCCCAAACCACACCTATGACTAATGAAGCTACATCGGACCTACACATTTTAGATGTGCGTCGGGCGCAAGAGTAATTTATCCTACTGGTAAAATAGCAACAGCGCCCGGGACCCTCCCACAATGTCACTTGCGTTTCGCGTTTGATATTTGCGTTTTAGATTGTTAAAATAGGGCCCAGATCACTTTACACAGCAATAGTGCCTGTGGGTTCAATTGTGGAACTATAGTCGGTGAACCTAATCATCTTGTGCATGATCTTAAAAGCAATTTTCCATGCCAATTCTATAGCATTTACTACTTCTACTGTTGTACATTTTCCAGACCACTGCTCAGTTCATAGCGTTTTATTATTATTATTATTATTATTACTATTATTATTATTACTATTGTCATTGCTATTTTAAAATTCTTATATTGTTGTAATTCTTGTTTTTAAGCCCACTGCATAGAATCGCCGAGCCATGTCAAAAAGAATTTCTCTGCATAGGATGATGTATGTTATTCAATGCATATGATAAATAAACCACTTTGACTTTGACTTTGACTTACTAAAGGCTTCCGTTTTGGATTTGCAGTGCGACAAGAATCGGAATTGGCGGCTGGGCAACATGTGGTTGGATGAACCATGTGCGCGTCCTTCGTCATCCCACAGATCTGTACAGGGAGTTAGCGAGTTGCTGACAAGGCAGGATTAGAGGGAATTGGGAGGGGAGAACATTTTTGAAAAATCTTAAAAAAAAGACCTGGACCACCTTAACCCTTCAAGGTCTAAAAGGTTTTAGGTCCGCCTGGCATATAGTTCATACTTTGACCTACAGTGAAGTGCCTTGTGGTTCTGGACTCAGCAGACCCATGGCTACAACATGGATGAATGAAATCCAACATCCTGGGTCATTGAATTTTATTTTTTAATATATTTTTATCCCAAAAAACTAAAGAACGTATGTATATTTTGTTGTTTTTTATGTGTAAAAGCATGTAAACTATAATGAATAAGGCATTTTATTACTTATTTTCAAGCCCCCAGGGCTCCTGGAACAGTGTGCAAAGTTTGGAGGCCATACAAACAAGTCAACATCAAAATGCTATACTCATTTCTAACTAGATTTCTATACGGTTTTAAAACCCAGCTAAATTCCAACTCCAAAAATGGTTGTTTTATCCAGGATGATGTCCTATGTTATTGAAAAAGTGGTTATTTTGTCATTTTCACTTCCTACTTCCTGTCTGTGATATTTTTTGTCAAAAATAAAGACCATCGTCGGCTTTGAGGCGCGATATCTCCGGCTGTGAGTAACACACAGAGATGTGCCACCACTCATTATTTGCGTCTAATTCTCCCCTTTCCAACATGTACGGACCGTGAGATAATCGGGTTTGACGCTCTAGAGCGTCAATCGACCTAGCAGGGTTAAACTGTATAAGCCCTATATGGCACAGGATGTAGTTGAGCTAACTATTTCACCTCACCCCAACACAACCTACAGACTCTAGGTACCTTTCCTCCCCAAATAAATAAAGTAACACCCTGATTAATTGACTTGAAAATGGTTTGGGCAAGAACAGCAGTATTGACCAAAAAAGGTAAAGTTTTTTAAATAAATTTAGACAGGCCATTCATTTTAACAGTAATATGGTGAAAGAAGGCCCTCTTGTGGTAGAAAAGTTATCAAGACTGAGTAATGCAAGTAAAACAACATTTTTCAAAAGCCCCTCTCCAAAAATAATCAAACACTTAAATAAAAATTTAAGCAACATTATCACACAAAATACTTAGTAGTGCTACCAACAAACTTGCAGCCAGATAACGGCAGAAAAAAAAAGTTATAATAATATTTCCAAAATAAAGGAGCTCACTGGGTGCACCACAGCATACACCATAAAAGTATCCAAGCTAGCAAAATGCAATTTTCATGGAGTTATTAACCTGTGAAGAATCCAGCCCTGAAACCCAATTTCCACCTAAAACACACCCAAATGTAACCACTTGTTATACTGGACCTGAAGTAAGGATATACATATGCATGATATTTTTGGAAAGGAAAGACTTTGAAATTTGTTGATACGTAAAAATAATTTCAAGTGTGCACAGTGAATCTGGCACAATTTTTCAATTCTATATCAGCTTTCAAATGCAAACAAAAAGCTATACATTGAGGTGCTTGAAACACTTCTAATCATGTCCCCCAAGGGAGGACAACATATGTCTAAAATCTTTGAATGATACAGTCAACAGCCAAGGATCTCTTGACTATTTTGTGAGAGGACCCAAGTGTCTTTCACGATTGTGCCCAAATGTACCCAAATGTACCCAAGTATCCAAATTCATCATTTTCAAATAAACAACTATAAAAACATGATATGGTTACAAAAAAGTTTATATTCTTACAAAACACACTCATTCGTAAAAATGGCCAAGTTAGCAGCCAACAACTGGCTAGTGTCAATTATAACTCAAGTTTCATATAATCACATGCTTGGTTCTCTACTTTGTGCACTTACAATAACAATAAAATAATAAATAAATAATGATAATGAATCTAAGCCAATGAACATAAACAATGAGCAGAGTTAAACATAAAGCAAATACTTTAAAACGTCAAAAAGAATATTTGTTTGCATCTGAAACACTATTAAGACACTGCATAAAGGTTTGGCATCCTGGACCCAAGTATGTGGTTATGCATGATTGTAGTTGATGTAGCTCATTGGCTGTCTAGCTAGGTTTAATTCATATGTTTCGGTAATGATTTGTTGGATTTACTGTAAATCAAGTGAGAGTTGTTCTGGTAAATCAGCGCGACCCGGATGTGAATAGAAGCAGTCTATGGTCACATATATAGTAATGTAATTATGCTTTCCCAGAGTGTAGAAAGATTATTCACATGTCTGCGAACATCTAGATAGCCTGAGGATTCAGAATCAGATAGAATCCAGCAGCTAGGAAACCTTTTTGAAGGTTGAACATCCAGAAATAGTTCGGTGACAGTTTGTAAACAATGTGGTTTGTGGTAAAGTTAGAATGAGTTTTTTATTGTTTTCACATAACAAATGGATTTTATCAACATAAATAATGCTCCATTTCATTGCTGGGACCCTTTGAATGACCAATCAAAGAAACATAGCTGACTGTAAGTACATATGTTTTGTCAGAGGTGAATATACACTGCTCAAAAAAATAAAGGGAACACTTAAACAACACAATGTAACTCGAAGTCATTCACACTTCTGGGAAATCACACTTTCCACTCAAGAAGCAAAACTGATTGACAATCAATTCCACATGCTGTTGTGCAAATGGAACAGACAACAGGTGGAAATTATAGACAATTAGCAAGACGCCCCCAATAAAGGAGTGGTTCTGCAGGTGATGACCACAGACCACTTCTCAGTTCTTATGCTTCCGGGCTGATGTTTGGTCACTTTTAAATGCTGGCAGTGCTTTCACTCTAGTGGTAGCATAAGATGGAGTCTACAACCCACACAAGTGTCTCAGGTAATGCAGCTCATCCTGCATGGCACATCAATGCGAGCTGTGGCAAGAAGGTTTACTGTGTCTGTCAGTGTAGTGTCCAGAGCATAGAGGTTCTACCAGGAGACAGGCCAGTACCGCTACCTCCACCTTTGTGCAAGGAGGACCAGAAGGAGCACTGCCAGAGCCCTTCAAAATGACCTCCAGCAGGCCACAAATGTGCTTGTGTTCACTCAAACGGTCAGAAACAGACTCCATGAGGGTGGTATGAGGGCCCGACGTCCACAGGTGGGGGTTGTGCTTACAGCCTAACACCGTGCAGGACGTTTGGCATTTGCCAGAGAACACCAAGATGGGCAAATCCGCTACTGGCACCCTGTGCTCTTCACAGATGAAAGTAGGTTCACACTGAGCACATGTGACAGACGTGACAGAGTTTGGAGATGCTGTGGAGAACGTTCTGCTGCCTGCAACATCCTCCAGCATCACCAGTTTGGCGGTGGGTCAGTAATGGTGTGGGGTGGCATTTCTTTGGGGGGCCGCACAGCCCTCCAGGTGCTCCCAGAGATAGCCTGACTGCCATTAGCTACCAAGATGAGATCCTCAAACCCCTTGTAAGACCGTGTGGTTGGCCCTGGGTGCCTCTTAATGCAAGACAATGCTAGACCTCATGTGGCTGGAGCAGTTCCTGCAAGAGGAAGGCATTGATGCTATGGACTGGCCCACCCGTTCCCCAGACCTGAATCAAATTGAGCACATCTGGGACATCATGTCTCGCTCCATCCACCAACGCCACGTTGCACCACAGACTGTCCAGGTGTTCGCGGATGCTTTAGTCTAGGTATGGGAGGACATCCCTCAGGAGACCTTCCGTCACCTCATCAGGAGCATGCTTAGGCGTTGTAGGGAGATCATATGGGGATGTGGAGGCCACACACACTACTGAGCCTCATTTTGACTTGTTTTACATCAAAGTTGGATCATCCTGTAGTGTGGTTTTCCACTTTGATTTTAAGTGTAAATTCAAATCCAGACCTCCATGGGTTAATAAATTTGATTTCTATTGAAATTTTTTTGTGATTTTGTTCTCAGCACATTCAACTATGTAAAGACAAAAGTATTTCATACAATTAGTTCATTCATTCAGATCTAGGATGTGTTATCTTAGTGTTCCCTTTATTTTTTTGAGCAGTGTATTAGCTGAGTTGTATTAATGAACAGGGCCCGGTTCCCCAAAACGTTCTTATCGCTAAGTAGTTCTTAACCTATTCCTTAACCTCTCTCTTAACCTCATGGCATGGTTCCCGAAACGTTCGTACGCTAAGTATATCTTCTGTAAGTCACACTTTTGTAAGGTTGGTTTGGACCATTTGTAAGCTCTCTCTTAGCATTTTTTGAGCTCAAGCCGCTAGTCGCCGCCACTACAACAATGATTTTATGGACATTTTATAACTATAATAAAATATGTTCGCAATGGATACAGGCCTATTTAGGAAATTGACTTTATTTGGTATCAGAACTAATATGTGGTAATTAGCCTAGGCTATTTCTGAATGTAATGAAAGCGTTTAAATTGTCAATCACTTTGATAATTAAAATCTGGCAAACAATTTGCCTCTAAATGGCTAAGATCTAGAAATTGGTAAGCATGGTGGTGTCCAGTAAGCGACCAACTATGGCAGTGATCTAACGTGTCCTTGTATTGAATCAAAGACGACTCCAGAGTCCGCGGCCATGTCAATTGTTTTATTCTGCAAAACTTTTGACATTTTGCCTGACCTGGCTATATTAAAAAAATGTTGCCTCCCAAGACAAGTCATTATGAAGCTGCTGGACCTTCTCAGACCTGCACTTGCCAGGCTAACGCGGCAGAATTTTGCTTTAAGCCCTGAAGTCCAGCTGCTTGCAGCGCTAAGGTTTTTTGCTCAAGCTTCATCGAGGTCGTGGGAGAAAGAGCCTACAATGTTGCACACGTTCGCACACGCAACATTGTCGAGTGTGCAATTGGAATCTGGAAGCTGCGCTTTCGGTGCCTGAACAAGTCGGCAGGAGGACTGCGCATGAATCCTCACAACTCTAGCGCAGTTACGGTGGCAACGGCCATACTCCATAACATGGCTGTGCGAGGAGGCGCAACTATTCCGGAGGGGGAGGAGGTGGAAGCAGATGAGTAGGAAGATGGAGAGGGAGAAGTTGAGGTCCTCCATT
>JACXGM010013065.1:0-23395 GCA_016801145.1 Umbra pygmaea
CACACCTTCACCTACACACCTTCACCTACACACCTTCAGACCTTCACCTACACACCTTCAGACCTTCACCTACACACCTTCACCTACAGGCTTCTATTTACTTTACAATGAATCAGTTCTGATTACATACTGACAGTTCACTATATTGTTAATAGGGTGGTCTAAGGTAGTGTACTATGTATGGCGTTTGTACTGCATTCTTTAAAAGTAATGTCCCCTCTCAGGTTGGAGAGAACTACGACCAGGTGCACCAGTCCATGAGCCAGACTCCTGTCAAAGACAATGTTCCATTCTTCTGGTCCACCATGGCCCAGGTGAAGACCAATCACTACCGCTCGCTGGCACACTACTTTGTGGCTACGGCCCTACTGGACCATCAGTGTAAGTCAAGCAGCCAATCATAAGTCAGTATGTGTTATTGAGAAGGGGACGATAGAGGGGTTTAATGAATGCCATCATCACCTCAGCTTAGGAGGGTAAGAAAGAGAATAGGAGCAGTCTGTCCAGAGACCAGAGTCTGCTAGTTTACCCCAAATGGAGGAAGGACTGTAGTTATGTAAGATGAGCCTGTGTTTGTGGACAGAAGCCATTGTGGAGCACATTCTTTATTGAATGACACCCACTGTATCTTACAAACAACCAATTAATGAATACCTTGGAAGCAATGTCATGTTTTGTGTGCATTTGGATCCTACAAAAGGATGATTGCGTAAAACCAAAGCCATGGTGGAATGTTTTTGTTTTTAGTCTGTCCAAATAGATGACCTAAACTAATGATGTCCTAATGGGGCCTCTTTCAAATCAGATAAAGGGAGCATAAACCGCAAGCCATGATCGAAAGCAAGTGTTTTTGTTTAGTATTTATCTGTACAAAATGAAAAATAAAATAATTATAATTATTATGTTGTCTTCTGCCCCTGCACATGGGTTACTTGCCACCTAGAAAATTCATCTTGTTATTGCCTTTAGGCAAACATTCTGCCTCAATAGGAAGGTTACTGACATTTTCACAGTTTTAGGTTTGTGAGTTTGTCCTGTAACAGGGTTGCCTATGTCTCCCTGTGCATTTTGGTACAATTACTGGGTTTCTTGAAAGGCACTTTAAATCACGTGTTATTATTGTTATTATTATCATGTCTACCTATTTAAGCTGTGTCCTGGTCATGGCTGCCTGTGTGTTCATCACGTCATGTGGTTTTTCTAGTGAACACCCATGATGATGAGGATAAACAGGAGAAAGGACTGTCCCAGGTGTATGCCGCCATGCCAGACGATCTGTCTGCACTCGACATCCTCAGAAAGAAAGAGAACAGACGTCACATAGGTAAGACCTACAGTCAGTTAATAGGGAAGGGGTAGAGACTGTCAGTATCCAGTGTTTACATTATACTACTATATGCTCACCAGACACTTCATTAGGTACACCTTGCTAGAACTAGTCAGAACCCGGTTTTACCTTCAGAACTGCCTTGTATGTTCATGGCAAAGATTCACCAAGGAGCTGGAAACATTCCTCAGAGGTTTTGGTCCATATTGATATTTTTGAATCACTCAGTTGCTGCAGATTTGTCGACTGCACATCCGTGATGAAAATCTCCCATTCCACCACATCCAAAAGGTGCTCGATTGTATTGAGATCTGGTGACTGGAGGCCATTTGATTGGAGTGAATTCATTGTTATTTTCAAGAATCCTGTATGAGATCATGTGAGCTTTGACATGGCGTGTTATCGAGCTGAAAGTAGCCATTAGAAGATGGGTACACTGGTCATACATGGATGGACATGCTCAGCAACAATACTCAAGTTAGGCTTTGGCATGTGGCATTCAAACGATCATCAGACGGTATTAAGGGGCCCATAGCATACTAAGAAAAAATCCCCCACACCATTACACCACCACCACCAGCCTAAACCATTTATACAAGGCAGAATGGATCCATGCTTTCAAGTTGTTTAGAACACGTTGTGGTCTTGTGCTGCTGTAGCACATCTGCTTCAAGGTTTGACATGTTGTGTGTTCAGATATGCTCTTCTGCGTACCTTAGATGTAACAAGTGGTTGAGTTACTGTTGCCTTTCTATCAGCTTGAAACAGTCTGGCCATTCTCCTCTGACCTCTGCCATCAACAAGGCATTTTCTCCTAAGAGAACCCCTGCTCACTTGATATTTTCTCTTTCTGACCGTTCTCTGTAAACCCTAGAGATGGTTGTGCAGGAAAATCCCAGTAGATCAGCCCTTTCTGAAATACTCAAACTAGCCCATATGGCACCAACCATGCCACCTTCAAAGTCACTTAAATCACCTTTCTTCCCCATTCTGATGCTTGGTTTAAACTTCAGCAGATCGTCTTGACCATGTCTACATGCCTAAATGCATTGACTTGCTGCCACATGATTGGCTGATTAGATATTTACATTACAAACAGGTGTACCTAAAGTGGCTGGTGAGTGTAAAACATTATATACTATATTAGTATACATACTGTAAATCACATTTACTTTTATATTTCACAATTTATTACTATATACTATTTATTTGGGCTTATTCTTAGCATATATCTCGTCATGTGTTTTAAGTCTAGGTGCTATATTTAGAAACCACAACTGTCCTCATTATTTTAATAATAATAATAATAATAATAATAATTATTATTATTATAATAATAATAATAATTATTATTATTATTTTATTGTTATATTTAGTCCTCATTGTGATGCCTCACTAACTCTTTTCCTTCACCTCCCACACTCCTTCTGCGTTTTCACCAGGTAAGGCACACCTGCGGCGGGCTGTGATGTGTCATGAGGAGGCCCTGAGGATCCACAGCCTGTGTCGCCATCTCAAGAAGCTGGATGTGCTTCGGGAGATCTTGCATGCCAGTCACAAACGCTCCCTGGCCAAGTTGACTGACAACGAGCAGGAAGAAGAGTTTGCAGATTACCTGGAGGCTCCTGACATCGTGGGTAAGGAGATAAGAGATCCACCTTACTGTTGAACTTATCTTGGACATAATTTATCAACAGGGCTCTTAACTGTTGTTAGTGTTTTTTTAAAGCAGATTTCAAGTTTTCATGTGTTGCTAATGAAAACAATAACATTTAATTTCTCTATTTAATATATGTTTTCATTTGCAACACAGGAGCTAAGGGACGCACCTAGTAGTGGTGTGGAAGGATATGAGAACCTCGGGAAAAATTTACTTTTTTAAAGATTAACATTAACGTCAGTACATCTAGAAAACACCCTCAACAATCTGCAGACCAGCTCCTGATGTCTTTGTTCCTTTAGTATTTATTTCCATGTCATTTGTTGATGACGTCATGTTTACACTGTCAGCACTGAACTCCAGACGAGTTTGCCAGGGTGTTGAGATAACAAACAAATGATAAAGACTTTTTTTTACCTTCTCAGCTAAAACAGATCACAAAGCGGAGATGGAAATGCCCGTGTCAACAAAGGTGAAAGTCACAGACTTTTTCCACCGGCTGGTATGTGGGATACTAACTGTTCCTCTAACATTAGCGGGCCGGTTTCCCAGGCTCCCTTTAAGCCTGACCTGCACCTGAAAAGCCTGGTTTTGGATTCAGGCTAAAGTGTGTCTGGGAAACCTCACCAGTAATGTAAGCTATGTTTGGTTCATTCAGCTGGCAGCATCACAATGCTCTGGATTGCTTCTACAGGCTACATGTTGAGTTAAATTTAGCAACATGTAGACTATCTGTAGACAGCTAGAGGTTGTTTTACTGCAGTTTGAATACCTCCAGCAGGGATACTATAGACTAACTTGAACACTGGAACAGGGTGCTGCTATTCTAGAAGACTCCTATATGTACTCTCTATGTAGTGCACTACCTTTGACCTAGGTTATATTGACCCTGGTAGTGCACTAAATAGAGATTACAATGCCATTTGGGATGCAAATTTAGTTATTATTTCAGTCTACTCGACTTTCAGGAGCATGAATTAGAATTTTAAAGCAGTTTGGAAAATAGATTCTTTTCAAATCATGCTCCTGAGTTGAATAGATCAATGTGTCTTCATCCACACTATATACTATGTAGTGCACCTCCTATAAACCCTATGTACTCTACTATGTAGTGCACTACATAAACAACTCATTCTCTATGCACTACTTTAACACCATATTCTGTATATTCATGTACATTTCAAATTTCACGTGCACTGAGGGAAAAGGTTGCGATTTGGAACGCATTTATTTTGTATGGTCCTTTGGAAGTGTCAGTACACAGGCCTAGAGAATGGAATGATGGTCAGAGTGCTTGTTGATGTTCAGAACATCTGGCTCATGTGGATTTAGGAAAAGCTCCTATGTACACTTTAATCGTAAACCAGAAAGTTTCATTTTGTTTTTAAAAAATATCTAAATGTTTGTTTTACAATAAAGCGCTGTTTTGAATTATCATGTGAGCTAAATGAGCTAAAGATTTCATGGTTAAGGCGAAGGCACACTGCACCGATTGTAGCGGTTGTGCTCCCATGGCATCCAGGTTATCTCCGATCATTAGCTAACCTTATGCTGTTTTTCTGGTTGAATCACTATGAAAATCCAGATGCTAGTTGCTAACCACGGGGTAGTTTCTAATTGCTTTCACAAATGACTGCCAACCATCCTAGTGGTGTAATGGCCTAAATATTTGCGTGTGATGCAACAGATCATGGGTTTAAATCTATTTTCTGCTACAGGTAATGCAGTCAGTAAAAGCCAAAATCAGAGTAGCTGAATTTTCATTTCTGTGTGATGTTTTTCTGGAGACATTTAAATACATCCCTTACAAGTTACGATAAGACAACCAGACGGTTTCGGTGATCTGTTCCCAGCTGGAGCTCTCCCCGGAAATGTCCCCGGTATTCACTGTGTGTACATGGTAGTCTATCACAGTGATTGTTAGAGTGCATGTCGGAGAATAGTGCAGACACGCGCTTCACACCACAAGCAGGCATGCGCGCCACCTGGTGGAAAAGGGAAAGAGAAAAAAGAGACTGTGGCTATCCGGCGTCTTTGAGAACTGGAAGTCGTATAACTTATGTTGTCAGTTCATTTAATCCTGCTATTGTATTAGTCTATAGGTCTTGCAAATTTAAATCAACTAATTTTCGTTGTTTGTATCCTTCACCTGCTAGTTAAATTGCACGTGGCTGTTGATTAAATATACAGTAGTAGTGATTGTTAAAAGCCCACGTTTGCAGGGTTCCCGCGGCTCTTTAAAAAGGCTTAAAAATGTCTTAAAATAAAACCAGGGAAATTAAGGACATGAATTGGCTTAATTTTATCTGTCATCTGTGAGTAGGCAGAACACTTCTGTTTCCTGAATCTACTTCACCCTGTGTAGATATTTTTTCCCTGTTGGTCCACCTTGTGTCAGACCTGAACCTCTTCCTTCCTTATCTGCTTCAGGCAGCTACTGTAGCTACATAGACAACGATGAACAAAGTGAGGGTACACAGCAGCCGCGGTCGGTGGATCTTAATTGGGGAGGACAGGCTCGTATTACGCTTGGGACCGGAGTGAATGGAATGGTGTGCAATGCACAAAACCCAGTGTTTTTTTGTTTTGCACACTGGGTTTTTTCCGTTGCGCACCATTCCATTTACTCCAGTCCCGAGGGCAATACGTCCTCCCCAATTTAGATCCACCGACCGCGGCTGGTACACAGTCAACTTAGCTTCCTAAGGTATCTCGCTAAGTTAATGTTGCACCCTTGAAACAACTCATTCAACTTCAGAGTATCTTCATTGTTGTTCAAACTTCATAAAAGCCCTGTTTCAAATAACAAATCAATAAGAAATATTCTAGCTCCGTCTCAACTCAACAACACAGATCTCGTTGCGTTCTCTTCCAAAATGACATTCTATTTAAAGAGACATTGCACACTTTTCCCCAATATATATCTCAATACAATAAAACACAGTTTTCTTTACAATTAGTAAGAATTCAATAACATCACTTATTTAATTGATCATTACACATCTTAAATTCTAATAGATGTGACTGAGTATTTCTTGTTGTTAGTACTGCTTCATATTTGATGTCCGGCTCAGGGCGGGTTCTGGACGTTCTGCCGCCTCAGGCAAGACAAAAATGCCGCCCCAACCCCTCTCCCACACACATTTATCATTTATCAGTGTCCGAAACAATGCATTGTTAGGGAATGTTCATGTAAAATAAGATTTATTAACACATTAGTTTAGGCCCATTTACAGACTAACAAATAAGTTTATTTTATATTTTGAATTTAATTGTTCAATTTGAGACTTTTTATACATATTTCAGAACTCATTTAGTCTCCAGCTGTGTAAAGTGGCCTAATTTCTCTGCAGTCAGTCAGCAAAGTTTTCTAATAGTTGTAGCTATAATGTCCATGTAATCAATACACCTGAAAGACAGAGGTGGGAGATGGCAAGATTCGTCAATTTAAGAACAGTGGAGTCAGCTTATAGCGCTCATCAATTCGGCCTGGGTCAATTTGATAAGCGAATGATCGTTATTTGTTATAACCAATTTCATTTTATTTATTCATTCTCATGCATATACCACATGTTTATATTTTTTACATTAATATAAAGTAATGAAATGAATGGGTTAGATATTAAAATAATTTTATTGACTTATAAGTGTAGCTAGCATAGTGTTTTGTTTGTTTAATTAAAATAATGAGTAGCCTACGACCCTGCATTTGATCCGCCTCTTTCCTACACAAACTGTGACAAAATGTGTGTATGATCAACACTTAACTTTTTTTCACAAGTTGACTCGCCTTGCCTTCCTGGCAGCTCGATTCATTTCAATAAAAAACAGCGATGCGAACTACTGGCACCTTGGGCGAGCGAAAGAGGAGGGGCAACAAAGTCAAAAGCATACAGACAAACAAACCCTATGCACGATGCTTTTGTTGCTATTAGCAAGTTTTTGCAATGGTGTCCTAAGGGCGGGAAAGGAACTGCAGCTATGCCAATCAGGGGCGCGTGCCATAGGGGGGCAGCCAATTGTCAAAATGCTGCCTCAAATCTGTGCTGCCCCAGGCAGCGGCCTAATCTTTCCTAATGGGCAAGCCACCACGAACGCTGTGCTACTTGAGCTAAACTGTGACGTAATCTCTCATGGCAAGAGGTTTTACGGTCATTCATGCAGATCAATGAGCAAGACTTACAGCTGGCAATGCAAACTAAAATCAAACACAATTTGGTCACAGTTCAGCTCACGTAGCACAGAGTTTGTGGTTCGACTGGTCGAGTCTGTTTTCCAAAGATGGCGCCTGGTGGTATACACAAACGGTAATGTCTTGTAAACTATATTTCTAATAAACTGTCTGTACACTTACAAAGTTCTCAATGCTTCGGTTTGCATGTAGGGAGCCTCATTATGCTACCGTGGAAGTGTGGTGCTATTTTGAGCCTTGTTAGTGGTATATAATAGCAATTTATTTTACTACAAATGTGCCCTCACAACTAGCGTTATAAGGTAATTATCAGTTCGCACTAAAAGTGGGCACATTTGATTAGCATGAAAACATATCCCAGAGAACGGTCGACTCTGCACCAATGTGTTATTAACCTCTAGGTTCATTTTGCACCAGAGGTGTTCTTTAAGATAAACTCTAACCATTGTTCCAGGGTTCAAATAATAATAATATAGAAAATAAATAAAAAGGAAAAATAAAATGAAAAAGTTTACAATTTTAGGCAGACATAAAACTTTTAAAACTATCTCTCTCCTTTTCAGGGTCCCCTGTCTGTGTTCTCTGCTAAGCAGCGCTGGACGGCTCCTCGTACTGTCAGGCTGAGTCTGGAGGACAGAGACCTGGGGTTTAATCTCAAAGGAGAAGCACCTGTTCAGATCACCTCTTTAGACCCGCTCTGCCCTGCCGCTGTGAGTATGACACGCGCCTACAGACAGGCGCCTACAGACAGGCGCCTACAGACAGGCGCCTACAGACAGGCGCCTACAGACAGGCGCCTACAGACAGGCGCCTACAGACAGGCGCCTACAGACAGGCGCCTACAGACAGGCGCCTACAGACACGCGCCTACAGACACGCGCCTACAGACACGCGCCTACATTCAGCCACACACACAGTCTTTAGGCGGTGCACACTGATGGGAAGTGTTTAGGCGGTGCACACTGAGGGGAAGTGTTTAGGCGGTGCACACTGAGGGGAAGTGTTTAGGCGGTGCACACTGAGGGGAAGTGTTTAGGCGGTGCACACTGAGGGGAAGTGTTTAGGCGGTGCACACTGAGGGGAAGTGTTTAGGCGGTGCACACTGAGAGGGAAGTGTTTAGGCGGTGCACACTGAGGGGAAGTGTTTAGGCGGTGTAAGGGAGTTGTCATATTAAGAGGTCCAACAAGTTCGTCTGTAGAAACTCAGACTCCTGTCTCTCCTCTTTCAGTCCAGGTATGGACACAGTCTCGAGTCTTTGGTTTGTAGTTGGCTTTGTAACACTTGCTTTTCTCCAGATAAGATGAATAGAGTATAAGTCACTGTAGAAAATAGTCTGCAAAGTGATAAAAATGTCAATGTAAAATGTGAATAGTGAGGCTGATGGGCACTGTTGTGAAGGATAAACAGTGACACAGAATTATCGTCCCTGGCTGTAGCTTCTTGTCAATATTTGTTCAGTGTGGTGAAAGGTTGACAGGAGATACAGGGCTATGATGTCAATTTAACAGAACTCTGAAATCTGGGACGGCCCCTTGTTAAATCCTAGTCATTTTATCTGGTGTTTGTGGACTTAATGTTATCTTTTGTTACCAGGTCGACGGCCTGAAAGAAGGGGACTATATCATTACCGTGGGTGAAACCGACTGTAAGTGGATGGGCGTTGGCGATGTGATGCGCCTCCTGAAGGATGTGGACGAGGAAGGAATGGACATCCGTGTTGTCAGCTTGATGGACAGTAGCCAACCAATGGTAAGACCATCCCACTCTCTTTATTTGGCTGATTAAGAAGCCTGCATTAATGTTATTGGCTCCTAAAGAAAGACTTGAATGTCACCCTACCTGTTCTGTCAGTTCTGACTGACAGGCGTTGGCAGATAAGTTCTCTCTATGAAGTTGTTGTCAGGGCTGCCAACATCTCAGCTTTCACGAGGAGTACAATTCTTTACCGTTGCCATTTTACAACAAGGAAAGTTTCCCATGGACTTTGCTCTTTTCCTTCAATAAATGGGAATTTATCTACTGCATGTAAATGTATCTAATTAAGTGCCTAAATCATGTAAATGCCCCTAACTTCTTAGTAACTAACTAGTCCGTCCTTCTCATCTTCCTCAGGCAACTAAGAGTGCCACATTCTGCGGGGGCCTCTCTAAGACCTACTCCATGATCTGCCTGGCCATTGATGACCAGGACAAGAGCCCAATGGGGAGCCAAACCCTTTCAGTGAGCCACACCGGCCGCAAGGTGTCCAAGAAGGGATCCTTCCTGTCCTGGGGCCTGAAGAACCGCCTGAAGAGCTCCAGCACACTCAGCCTCCCCACGGCAGACTACTCGGGTACCCTGCCCTGGAACAAGCACTGTCCCACATTCCCCAGCACCAGTACATACAACGACCCGGCTCTTTATTAGGCCACTCACATCATGGACTGTAAACACTCTGTCTCCACCTGGTCAGATACTACCGTGTTAGATGTTCCAAATGACACCCCATTCCCAAACTAGTGCACTGCCTTAGGTCTCTGGGGCCTTGATCAGGAGTTGTGTGCTATATTGAGAACAGGGAGCCATTTGGAATGCTCACATGGTGTTGTATAGCAGCGAGCGACACGATGATTTGAAGGAAAGTTACAGGTTAGCCTGGGAACACGAGCCTGCGTGTGGTTTTACACCAATCATTAGTGGTGTTGGTTATTGCTGAAGCATGCGCTGTGTTGCCTCAGAGAGCTGCGTTGCCACGGAGAGGAGGGGCTACGTTGCTATGGAGAGGAGGAGCTGCAATTTGCCAGGACCGACTGGTTTGGCCTATGTATGTTACAGTGCCATTAGCTACACCAGTCAATATACTATATTTACTATTTACACACCTGTGTTTACACATTCCATATATTTAAATGTTTGTATAATGCCATGTACTGAGGATTAGCATGACCGTTTTGTGTCAGTGGATAACTGAGACTTTTTTAGAGACAGTGGCATATTATGTTTTTAAACAAAACCATATTTTAACTGGAAAATGTGTTTTTTTATTGTAGTATGTGACGTACTCCACTGTGGTAAAAGTAGCTTTACCCATGAACAATGTTGACTGCGGTAAATAAATGCTAGTGAAACACAATGCGCTGTAAGCTGCTAAATATACATCATGTTGTTTTGTATTTTTTGTTATGTCATTCTTATTACACATAGTTGCGTCATTAACCAAAAAACTGAGCTTTTGTTATTTTGTTCCAGTGATGTACTGAAATAAGTAGTTTTAGTTATAAACAGTGAATTATTTCTTTTTACTAATCGTAGTATAATACAGTGATCTACTGTAGATTACTAATCTTAGTATAAAACAGTGATCTTTTCAGTTTATGGTAGGGCAAGGAGAACTCCCACTAACCTACTATGTTGTATGTCTGTGAAAGTTTGTGTAATATATTTGCTGTTAATAATTATTAATGAAGGCTATTTTCATGTAGCCTGTTTTCCTGTGTTAATGTAATGATACCAGCAAGCCAAATGATGGAAACGATTAGTTGATTGTAACTTTCAGCAAAGTCCTCAGAACACTGAACCCTCTGGTTTTATAGCCATCTGTAACTTAGCTTTGGTTTCCACCATTTTGTAACTTTGCCCAGGTTTTTCTTTATGTGCATTGATGTTATAATGCATTTGTTAAAATTATGTTTGGACTATCATGTCCCAATCTGGATTCAAAGGGCAGAGTCTAGATCTATTTTGCTGGTCTTTACTCTTATTTACTGGTCTGAACTTGTCTGCTGTTCTTTATTGATCTTTACTTGTCTCTATTGGTCTCATCAGATATCTGCTGGATTTTCACTTGAACATGACACTAATGTTGAACAATTTAATTATCTACAATGTAGATTATTATACCTTTGATAAATTATTTATGTAAAAAAAAATATTTTCACAAATGTATGAATGTGGACATTGTAAGCTTTTGTGGATGTAAAGGTCTGAGCTGGTAGATGACAAAATGTCTCAGAATATATGTTCTGTAGTATATTGTCTTACATTGTTTGTGTGATTTTTATTTTACTCCAATTTATCCTCTTGTAGGAAAGGATACATTGAAATATTCTACAGATTATTATGATGTTGGTATTTCTGTGGTAACCTAGGGGCCTGTCAGTTTCTTTCACCTAACTATGGTTAAAGGTAAATGCCCTTTGCCTTGGTTATGAGGGTGAAGGAAAAAGCATGGATGGGTCAAACTGATGTGCTTTTTCAATACATTTATATGATTGAGTTGCTGCAATTATTCTATAGCAGTGGTTGTCAACCCTTTTATCAAGTGCCACCAGCCAGTCTGTTTATTTGAACTACCTCTGCGCTAGCACACGTTATTCACCTTGTGTAATAATCAACAAGTCTTTGATTAGTGAATCTGGTGGAATAGTTCAGGGCTGTAGCTAAACTGTGGCACGTCTGGTGGTACTTGAGAGCTTTGAGAACCACTGTTCTACAGTATTCCTGTTATCTGTTTGAATGGTATACATCTGCACCATGTTATGTGTTATCCTATAGCGATCAGCCCAAAAGTAGTGCACTAGAAAGTCATAGGGTGCCATTATGGATGTGTTTTGTGTTCTTGTTTTTTTTTCTCATTTGTATCTAGAGGGATGTCTGCTTTATCTGCATGTATATACATGTATGTCTGTAATCATGTATACACATGCATGTCTGTAATCATGTATACACATGCATGTCTGTAATTATGTATATTCATGAATCTGAATAAACCCTGGGGATAGTGATTTTGCATCATTTTGTCTTCACACATGAATAACCAAGTGCTACTTTCACCAAACTAATAGTAAGCCTAGTTCTACACAAAATAGATTGTTTAATCAAGGTTTTCTTGTGACATTGAAGACTAGGCTAGTTTACCAGTTTCAAGCAAACAGGCCGAAAATGTTTAAAGTTGCACTGTGTAGAATTTCGGAGAGTGAAAAAACAGAACTACTTTATATTTTAGTGACCAGCTTATGAAAGCTGTAGATCATTTATTTTATGATATTAAGAAAATAATAAAATTTCCTACACTTTGCATTATGCAGTGCATATTTTGGCATTTCAACAGGACTTTAAATGAAGATATGACAAGTTGTGCTTACACAGTGTAAAATAATATATGCATTTTAGACCATGTTTGTTGTGTGGAACATCACACTGCATATTGTACTGTAGGTATTCTATATTTGTTACACATGATAATTTAAAATATAAAAAAATACAGGTTTACTGCAATTGTAAGCGGGTCACTTGAAAAAAAAATGGTTCCATGATTATGGCTCTAATTCTACACACTTAAAAGTGTAATAAATGTTTAATTGAACAGTCAATCAAAGTAGGTAGAAATCAACAGCCTATGGAACATACTGTACAATATGGACAAACCTACAACAAACTATATAATACATATCAGTGTAGACGTACACCGTAAAATACACATTATTATAGACATACTGTATAATACACATTGTAGGCATATTGTACACTCAACTAAAGGATTATTAGGAACACCCGTTCAATTTCTCCTTAATGCAATGATCTACTCAACCAATCACATGGCAGTTGCTTCAATGCATTTAGGGGTGTGGTCCTGGTCAAGACAATCTCCGGAACTCCAAACTGAATGTTAGAATGGTAAAGAAAGGTGATTTAAGCAATTTTGAGCGTGGCATGGTTGTTGGTGCCAGACGGGCCGGTCTGAGTATTTCACAATCTGCTCAGTTACTGGGATTTTCACGCACAACCATTTCTAGGGTTTACAACTTGGTGTGAAAAGGAAAAAAACATCCAGTATACGGCAGTCCTGTGGGCGAAAATGCCTTGTTGATGCTAGAGGTCAGAGGAGAATAGGCCGACTGCTTCAAGCTGATAGAAGGGCAACTTTGACTGAAATAAACGCTCGTTACAACCAAAGTATGCAGCAAAGCATTTGTGAAGCCACAACACGCACAACCTTGAGGCGGATGGGCTAGAACAGCAGAAGACCCCCACGGTACCACTCATCTCCCCTACAAATAGGAAAAAGAGGCTACAATTTGCAAGAGCACAACAAGATTGGACAGTTGAAGACTGGAAAAATGTTTCCTGGTCTGATGAGTCTCGATTTCTGTTGAGACATTCAGATGGTAGAGTCAGAATTTGGCGTAAACAGAATGAGAACATGTATCCATCATGCCTTGTTACCACTGTGCAGGCTGGTGGTGGTGGTGTAGTGGTTTGGGGGATGTTTTCTTGGCACACTTTAGGCCCCTTAGTGCCAATTAAGCAACGTTTAAATGGCACGGCCTACCTGAGCATTGTTTCTGAACATGTCCATCCCTAAAATGGCCCCCACAGTCACCAGATCTCAACCCAATAGAGCATCTTTGGGATGTGATGGAACGGGAGCTTTGTGCCCTGGATGTGCATCCTACAAATCTCCATCAACTGCAAGATGCTATCCTATCAATATGGGCCAACATTTCTAAAGAATGCTTTCAGCACCTTGTTGAATCAATGCCACATAGAATTAAGGCATTTCTGAAGGCGAAAGGGGGTCAAACACAGTATTAGTATGGTGTTCCTAATAATCCTTTAGGTGAGTGTATACTACACATCATTCTAGACATACAGTATACTGTATATCACATTATTGTAGACATACTGTATATTACACATTGTAGACATACTATATACCAGTAGTACATATCACTGCAGACATTACTGTATAATACACATTATTGTAGACATATACTGTATAACACACATTGTAGACATATACTGTATATTATACATTATTGTAGACATAATATATACCGGTAGTACACTTACTGTGAACATATACCGGTACTGTATAATACAAATTATTGTAGATATATACTGTATAAGACACAGTTATTGTAGACATATGCAGTATAATACATATAACTGTACACATATACTGTATGACACACATTGTAGACATAATGTATAGTACACATCATTGTAGACATTTACTGTATAATACACATTACTGTAAAGATAAACTGTATAATACACAAAATATTAGACATAATGTGTAATACAAATTACTGTGAACATATACTGTATAATACACATTAGTGTAGACATATACTGTATAACACACATTAACGTAAACATATACTATATAACACGCATTGTAGACATATATGGTATAACACATATTATTGTAGACATATATTGTAATATACATTACTGTAAAGATAAACTGTTTAACACACATTATTGTAGACATACTGTATAATACACAATATTATATACATACAGTCATATGCAAAAGTTTAGGCACCCCTGACAATTTCCATGATTTTCATTTATAAATAATTTGGATTAGCAATTTTATTTTGATCCATCAAATAAAGGACACAGTAATATTTCGGTAGTGAAATGAGGTTCATTGAATTAACAGAAAATGTGCAATATGCATCAAAACAATATTAGACAGGTGCATACATTTCGGCACTCTTGTCATTTTGTTGATTTGAATACCTGTAACTACCTAACACTTATTAATTGGAACACACAATCTGTTTGGTGAGCTCATTGAGCCTTGAACTTCATAGACAGGTGCATCTAATCATGAGAAAAGGTATTTAAGGTGGCCAATTGCAAGTTGAAGTTCTCTTTTACTCTCCTCTGAAGAGTGGCAACATGGGGGCCTCAAAACAACTCTCAAATGACCTGAAAACAAAGATTGTTCAAGATTATAGTTTAGGGGAAAGCTACAAAAAGCTATCGCAGAGATTTAATCTGTCAGTGTCCACTTTGAGGAACATAGTGAGGAAATGGAAGACCACAGGCACAGTTCTTGTTAAGGCAAGAAGTGACAAGCCAAGTAAAATATTGGAGAGGCAAAGGCGAAGGATGGTGAAAACGGTCAAAAACAGCCCACAGACCACCTCCAAAGACCTACAACATCATCTTGCTGCAGATGGTGTCACTGTGCATCGTTCAACAATTCAGCACACTTTGCACAAGGAGAAGCTGTATGGAGAGTGATGCAAAAGAAGCCTTGGCCTGGGTTTGAGTGTTTCTATACTGTGTGTCTGTTCTGTTCTGTGTGCGTGTTTTGTTCTGTTCTGTGTGTCTGTTCTGTTCTGTGTGTCTGTTCTGTTCTGTGTGTCTGTTCTGTTCTGTGTGTTTGTTCTGTTCTGTGTGTTTGTTCTGTTCTGTGTGTCTGTTCTGTTCTGTGTGTCTGTTCTGTTCTGTGTGTCTGTTCTGTCTGTTCGGTTTTGTGTGTCTGTTCTTTTCTGTGTGTCTGTTCTGTGTGTCTGTTCTGTTCTGTGTGTCTGTTCTCTGTGTCTGTACTGTTCTGTTCTGTGTGTGAAACCAATCACCATATCCTGTAATACCTTTCCCAGTATATAAGACCCTGTTTACACGTAAATGGTTATTTTTAAAAACGGAGACATTTCCCTTCGTTTGTGCCACTCGTTTACACGCAAACGGAGAATTCGCCTCTGAAAGCGATTCTTTCTGAAAACTATGGCCAAAGTGGAGATTTTGGAAAACTCAGTTTGCACGTTTGCATGTAAACTGAGATAGACTGAGGTTTAGGCAGCCGACGTCACAGAATGCGCCAGTACCAATGACAGTATAAGCCAGTACCAATGACAGTATGGACCAGTACCAATGACAGCATGGGCCAGTACCAATGACAGTATGGGCCAGTACCGATGACAGTATGCACCAGTACCAATGACAGTATAAGCCAGTACCAATGTGGGCTTCAGACTTTTGATACACTGACACCTACACCTTTGGCATGCTCTTGACGGCATATACACGGGTTCGTGTAAACGAACACTTTTCTGAAAACCGACAGGTGTGCGTAATATTATTTTTGAAAAAGGAGAGCGTGAAATGTCAGTTTATTAAAATAGCCGGCCTAAAATGTGCCATTTGTTTGCTTCTCTCTCTCTGTTGGGTTTGTTGGCGTGAGGTCTGTGTTAGGTGGTGGTTGAGGCCACTGTGTTTTTTTAAGTCTGTGTGTATGTGTGTAGTGAGAGAGTTATGTAGTGTTTAGTATTGTTATATATTCAGTCCAGTGTTCATTGTCTCCTTGTTGTGTTTATTTGTAAATTAATCCTTTGTTCTTTTGTTCACAGGGAGTGAGGAGTTAGCCTAGAGCCACTCCGGAGTATACATCTTGCCCGTAGGGGACTCCCTAGAATACGCACACTAGTAACACCTGGTAAGGGCCACCTACTGTAAGTTTGGGTAGGGCGCTTTGACCGTGTGTCAGTTTAGTTTATTTTGTGTGGGAGATAGGACAGGTAAAGGGGTGGGGGACTTTCTGTTTATTTCTTTGGTTTGGTACCCACAGTCTCCTCACTACCCTACATTTTTACTGGGGCTATAATAAAAGCCTAAGTTAAACGGTACCTGTTGTCTCTGTGTCCTTTCTCGCACCATCCCAGTTCCCAGACCTGAATATCACTGAAAATCTGTGGGGTTATTTGAAACAGGCTGTCCATGCTCGGCAACCATCAAACCTAACAGAACTGGAGATGTTTTGCAAGGAGTAATGGTCCAAAATACATTCATCCAGAATCCAGACACTCATTACAGGCTATAGGAAGCTTCTCGAGCAGGGGTGGGCAACTATTTTAGCTTCAGGGCCACATTGCCCTTTTGAAACCAAGTGAAGGGCCACATTTTATATAGCAACGCATGAAAAAAATTGGAAATGTTATTCACTATATTGATATTTTGGCTTCTGAAAGGGGCACACTTTGTCCTATAGTAAAATGCTTTATAGTTGGAGTCAGAAGACTATTGGCTATAAGCAGTGGCGGGCCATGCATTTTACACCTAAGCCTTCACTATCTTCCCAAAATGAAAACGCATTATAATAACCTCACAATAACATTCTAGGCCTATAGGTTATTGTCATTCGGCATGTAATGCACCCCATATTCAAAGTGAAGATAAGTTCATTCCACTCGATAAAGGTTATTTAACACGAGGCTCAACACCTATAAGACTTACAATACACTAATTGACCCGACACGACTGAAACCATAAGAATGTAACACTACGCATTATTAAACACACATCCAGGTTTACCACGCACACTCAAAGGCACAGCCCACTAAGACCCCTGAATCTGAACCACAGACCTTATATATATGATCTGCACATGCTTCACACCAGTAGTGATCTAAAACAAGCAGTAATAATTAGCAAGTATTAACAGGCCTGGCGCCAGGATGAAGTGTGTCTGTTTATCTCCCCCTGCATGAATACAAATACAGTACATGCACTAAGCCCAGTTAAGAACCTTTAAGGCTAGGGATGGGCCGATACCACATTTTATGGAACGAGTACAAGTACAGAGTATTTCATTTTGGGTACTTGCTGATACGAGTACCGATATGAGTACTTTTAAGAACTATGCCAAATGTCACATTTATCGAGTTAAAATCTGCTATTTCTTAGATATTGATCAGCCAATTCAAATATAGAAAAGGAAATATACCTACATATCCAGAAGAACATCATTTACATTGCAGGTCAAGAATGTGTAATATTTATTAGATGTCAATGGTTTACCTCTCCTTCCCTAATTATGTGAGAGAAACAGGTTTGTAAACGTGAACGCAATAGACGTCTGTGTTCGAATTTCCCCTAACTAAGCATTGCAGAAATTTTGTGTAAGTTGAGAATGTCTGTTTGAAGTGACTTTCTCCAAAACAGGGATAATTACCTAATCATATTACTCTGTTAAGGTATTTTATTGTTTTATTATAATCGGTACACAATTAGCTGTACTATCAATGTAATCTATTGAACAAAATATAAATAGGCTACATCGTATTTCTTTTAAGTTATATTTCTTAAAGTTAGTATGTCAGAACTCAGAAATACCACTATTTTGTTCACCCAGAAGTTTTGCAAACTACCGACATTTGTCTTTCCTTGCTGAAGGTGGCTTTCAGGCTAGGTCCGGGGCGTTGCTCATGCCGTTTTCTACAGTTGCAGTATGCACCGAATTGCATCCTTCATTCTTTCCTGTACTTAAATGTACTGGTATCGGTATCGGCCCATCCCTAGTTAAGGCCCTGCTAGTAAAAATATATAAAAATCCATCAAACTCAACAAAGCTGCTCATTATTTGAAAATGAAGTCTGTCCTCCTTTCTCTTTTAAAAAGACTTCTATGACGCGGTTGTACAGCACATCTTTGCATTAAGTTCCAATAAAAGATTTTGCCCAGTGCCGAGAGTTGATCCTGCCCAGTCCTATATTCACCACCAAAGCTCCTTCTTTGAGGTGATGTCCTACCTCCTTGCAGAAATGTTATTTTGTCATTTTCCCTTCCTGATTTCTGTCTGTAATGTTTTTAGTATACCAAAATATAGTCAGTGAAAAGTACCCAACTTTGAGATGCTATTTTTCTGGCTGTCACTAATCCACAAGGACGAACCACTCCTCATTATTTACATTGGCATTATTTTATCAGCGGAACCCCCTCTTTCTAACCATATTGGTATTACATGGTATTACAATACCATGTTGGTATTGTGCAGGATGATGCCCAACCCTGATCTAGAGGCTGTTATTTCTACTGAAGGAGGCTCAAATAAATAGTGATGTGATATTTATTTTGGGGTGTCAAAATTAATGCACGCGTCTAATTTTGTTTTGATGCATATTGCACATTTTCTGTTCATCCAATAAATCTAATTTCACTAATGAAATATTATTGTGTCCTTCAGTTATTTGATAGATCAAAATTAAAAAAATTAAAAAATTAAAAATTAAAAAATTAAAAAATTAAAATATTAAAATATTTAAATATTTAAATATTAAAATATTAAAAAATTAAAAAATAAATAAAATAAATAAAATAAATAAAATAAATATTGCTGATTCAAACACCTAATTATGTATAAAGGAAAATCATGGAAATTGTCAGGGGTGCCAAAAACTTTTGCACACGACTGTATAGTTTATAATACACATTACTGTGAACATACACCGGTACTGTATAATATACACATTATTGTAGACATATACTGTATAACCTCCTATTACAATACATCTATTAGGACTAAATGCTTCTCAATAACCCCATAATTCTGAGAAAACATCGAAAACGTAATGAAAGATCATCAAGTAATAAACTGCAGAAAATAATTAATTAACTTCTTTCAAAGGCAATGAATTGTAAATTTCCCCGAATCCTTGTAACAAATCCTACAGACATCGTGTCATAAAGGCAAACTTGCACATAATGCATGTGTTCGTTAGAGGTATACCTTTACTTACCTCCTAGCTAAAACAAATCAAGAGTTAGATTCAATAGGAAGCACTGTACCAATCAAGTCTGAAGTTGACATCAAAGTTCAATTAGGCACTCAGCCAACTGGGAGGAGACAGCAATGGGCTGAAAACCTCACAAGCTTATGAATCGTGTATTTTTATGTTCCTGAATGTTGCTAAAAAGCTGTCAAACGTGAAAACAAAGCTGCTTCATCTATGAAATGAAAATGTTACACAAAACTCTATTGACTAGTGTAATTCACTGGTTATTTAGCTTTCTGCATCTCAGGTTTAGTGTTTTGATCATTATATAATTTCCATGCCTTTAGTCCTCTGTCCAATACTCTAAGCATGGGAACAGTGGGTATTGCAAAGCTTGTAGATACCTAATGGCTTTTAAATTGTTCACATATGTCACTTTCTCATGTTGTGGTTTGTATGGTTTGGGTAAGCTATTAAAGGAGAAGCCTTCTGCAGGCCAGCGTTGATGTCAGAGTGGTTACTGGTGTGTGCTTGTGTGTGTATGTGAGTGTGTGTGCTTATATGTGGAGAGAAAGAGATTATAATGAAGGAAAATGAGTCGTATGACAGAGTCGACCGCTAAAGTCTGACTCTTCCAGGAGAAAAGAAATACAGGAAATAAGCATGACATTAAAACTTGGACTGCACATTCTGTTTAAATGTGAGGTTGACCTGTTAAAACTGTCTTCATGGTGTTGTGCCTACAGCATGTAAGTGAGAGATATAATTTAGATGTTTGCACTATGTTAAAATGCCTTTATTCTTTTCAAACGTTTTTGTGTAATGTTTATTTCTTTGCATCCACATTTGATATGAATTTATTGTTTATTACATTTGTCCTATTTTCCACTTTGACAGATAAAAAAGTTCCAGAGGCTAATAAAGCTCATTCAATTGCAAAACACATTTAAATTTGAAAGTCAGGCAGACAGGAATAGGCTATCAAACAGACAGACCCGACTGACAGAGATCAAATAAAAGTGGATTAAAGACAACGGGTTCTCAATACACAGATTTAGTCTAGTCCTGGTCTAAATCCAGATCAGTGCTCCATTGTCAGCTAAACCACGCCCATTTCAATTTATATTAACGTGGTTTGATAGCGCCACCTGCAGGTTAAATTTATTAAATTTGTGTGGAAAACTAAAAATGGTGCCAACTATTTCAAACAGATGGCGTTGCTAAGAGGATTCAATCTAAACGGTGATTGGCTACTCGTTTTACTGTAAGCCAATGAATTTAGCCGTTGTATTGACGTGATTAAAATGCAACGCGTCTGGATACGAGTAGGATAGTAAAGCTGGCTAGAAGTACAGTTTAAATAAAGAATAATGTGAATGTTATTTCTTTTGTCTCTTCGCTTGTTAGCAAGATAATCGTTATATTGTAGCTCCATTGCCTGAAAACAACAAACATAAACGTCTTTCAGAGCTTCTTCTTCAAGACAGAATGTCAAAATTTAGCTTCAGGAGAAGCGAACAGAAAGCCTTTGTAAGTGTTTACTCCATCCGAGCAATGCATCTTACTAGACTAGAGTATTTAAATCAGAAATGTTACCTGCATGTTATGTTTTTATACTACTAACTACGTAGTCCAGTAGCAGTACTACCTGGTGCGACAGTACAGTAGCTAAAGTTTTTTATTATTATGAAAAGATCTGATTTAAACGCGCTTTGTCTCTCAGTAAAAATGATACATGAACAGGTGAGAACCTAATAATATTCAGTTTTTACAGCCTGATAGTCTTGGTCTACAAGCTAGGTAGCTATATACAGTACACTCATTAACACAAATATGTAATCAGCCAGTCAAGTGGCAGCAATTCAGTGCATTTAGGCATGCATTCATGGTCAAGACGATCTGCTGAAGTTCAAACCAAGCATCAGGACTTGTGTTCTTTCAGCGACACTATCTTATGCTGGCGACACTTCAGATTACGTCATATAACCTTAAATCATGGACCCTCGTCACTCTCCCATTCATTCAAGGTTTCTTGGCCATACAGCATCAAGTGCCTAGGGATTTCAGACTATATTTGGATAGAGTACATCCTACTGAACAGTTATCCATAGTCCATGTTTTAGCTCAAGCGATAGTTTAGTTTTTATGAGACAATATATTTAATAAAATTTAGTGTACAGCATATCTTTCACAATTGTTATTAAAGACATATTACTTTTTTTCCCATCAAACTATTTTAATAGTTCCTTAAACACATTATAAAATTTGATTTGATTATAATTCACTAGCTTCAAAATTAATTTACTATCATTATTTCATGTATTGGTATGAGCGCTATTATTTTGAAAAACAAAATCCGCGTTAGTGTCGCTAGCATAATATAGTGTCGCTGAAAGAACGGTAATAGCATCAGGGGAACAAAGGTGATCCAAGTCCCTTTGAACGTGGCATGGTTGTTGGTGCCAGAAAACGCTGATTTACAGCAATGGGATTTTCCTGCACAACCATCTTTAGGGTTTACAGAGAATGGTCAGAAAAATTTAAAATTTCTATTCAGCATTAGTTATGTGGGTCGAAAATTCCTTGTTGATGGCAAAGGTCAGAGCAGAATGACTGGTTTGAGCTGATAGAAAAGCAACATTTACTCAAATAACTACTCGTTACAACTCGTTGGTCTTTCTATGACATATATAAGTTGTAAAACATTCAGGATGTTTAAATAAAAAAGGAGTGAGAAACTCATCATTAGGACACTGGTGCATTAGATCTTTGGTTATCAATGATTGTAATAGAATAAATCCTGCAAGTGTTTAGATATTAGCTACTACTCGTTACAACTAAGGTCTGCAGAAGAGCATCTCTGAACACACAGCATGTGAAACTTTGAAGCAGCGGAAGAACACACCGGGTGCCACATCTGTCAGCTAAGAACATGAAACTGAGGCCAATTGGCACAGGCCCTCCAACATTGGGCAATATAAGATTGGAAAAATGTTGCCTGGTCTGATTAGTCTTGACTAAAAATTCAGATGGCAGAGTCAGAATTTGGCATAAACAACATGAAAGCATGGATCATGTATCACCAGTTCAGGCTGCTGGTGGTAATGTAATGGTGTAGGGGATATTTTCTTGGCACACTTTCGGCCACTTAGTACCAATTGAACATTGTTTAAATGCCACAGCCTACCTGAGTAGTGTTGCTGACCATGTCCATCCCTTTATGACCACAGTGTACCCATCTTCTAATGGCTACTTCCAGCAGGATAACACACCATGTCACTAAAGACATATCATTTAAAACTGGTTTCTTGAACATAACAATGAGTTCATTGTACTGAAATGGCCTCCAGTCAATAGATCTTAATACCTTCATGCACCTTTGAGATGTGGTGGAACGGAGATTTGCATCATGGATGTGCTGCCAACAAATCTGCAGCAACTAAGTGATGCAATAATGTCAATATTCGCCAAAATCTCTGAGGAATGTTTCCAGTGCCTTGTTGAATCTATGCTATGAAGAATTCACATGGGTAGGCTAACAAACCCCACTGTTTTGGGTGATAAACCATTTCTGGATGTTTTCAGAATTCCAGAGTATAATAGACCACCTTTCTCTACTGCAAAATATACAGTACTGTATGAGGTTATGATGTTTATGGCTTATAGAGCCCATTGCCTTCTTTTACATGACTTGTTTCAGAATCATATATTAGCTACTACTGATCAACTCCATAATCTGTGCATTTGTCCTTCATTGTGTTGTCATTAACTACATTTCCTCATGTAACCTGTACATTTATCCTTCATTGTGTTGTCATTAACTACATTTCCTCATGTAACCTGTACATTTATCCTTCATTGTGTTGTCATTAACTACATTTCCTCATGTAACCTGTACATTTATCCTTCATTGTGTTGTCATTAACTACATTTCCTCATGTAACCT
>JACXGM010013066.1:0-23393 GCA_016801145.1 Umbra pygmaea
AAGACAGAGAGACCAGTAAGATAGAAAGAGGAGGAGAAAGATTGGAGTGATTACTGCCAGCTGTGGACTAGAACAAACCCCTCTGCCCAGTTTTAAAAAAATGTGCTATCTGGTTTATGCCAATGAGGCAGGATTAAGTACAGAATTAATAAAACATATTAATCTTATCCAATAACCAGAGCCCAGATAAATAACTTAATTGGGACTTGGGGCTATAACTGTCCTAATGACTATACTAGGCAAAATGTGACAATTTTTTTTAATTAAAAAGCTCTAAAACACTAATCCTTAACACTATTAATCCTAAATATTTAAGTAAAGTATAAAGTAAAAATACCAAAATATCATCCAAATTTACAAAGATTTAATAATATTAAGTTCATATTTAGTTTTTTTCAAATAGATAATTTTCACTGTAGTTTTGACATATACCCTCCACTAAATTCCAATCCTGCTATTTCCAACAGCCACCCATCTGCAAAACAACCACTTATGGTTCATTTGGCCGTCAAAGTAGTCTGCAATCTCCCTGTTTAACTGCAGGGATTAAAGGAAGGGTCTTAATTGCTTCCTTTGAGGGCAGAAAGGATTAGATCAAGGGAGATGATGAGGCAATGATGAGGCCAGAGAGAAAGTAGGCCGAGACACATGCTCTCTCAGGATTCTCCCACCAAATGGAGAAATACAGGCATTTACCCGATCACATTAATAATTCAACTGATCTAGGTGGGACTTTTGCAGGAATCTAGATAGATGAAGTTGGATTGATAGAAAAAATATATTGCTTTAATTAACATAAATATCTGTCTAAACCTGAGCTATTAGTCACTATGCTAAAGACTTAACTATGCTCTGAGAAAGGCAAACTTTCCCATTTTCTTTTGACCCAGCATATCACTGCATTTCCCCAACATCAAAACCAATAGGCATAATCTTGAACATATCTGGATCTCACTGAAATATAACGTGATCAATACAGTATAATCTACTTAGTTTATAACCCCTGTCAAACAACAGCTCAGGAATCGGTGGGGATTCAAATGACACACACACACTATGGGTGAAGTGGTATGAGGTAGAGGGGGACAAACGGTTTATGCTTTCAATCTTAATCAGGGAAGCCTGACTCACAGTCACTAAACCACAGCCAACAGTAGCACAGTATTCAGCTCTGTGCAGAGAGTTCCTGAGGAACTGACTGTAATGTGTATGCTGTGTACGTATAACTACTGTTCCATAACTACTCAATGGTGTGTGGTGTTTAAATGTGAATGCACATCTCATGGATGTCACACCCGTCCTGCTCCTTCGATGGATACGACATCGTTCCTGGTGAAGTGGGCGTATCTGGAACATGTGCGCTGCTCTTCTTTGACTCCCCTGAGAGAGAGTGTTTGTGTGTGTCTGTGTGCTGAGTTTGAGCTCTTTCTCCCCAGGCATTGAAAAGAGGCCAGAATGTAGGCTAGGACCCAGTGAGTGAGAGCTCCTGCCAAGACTCTGTCTGGGAGGAGCTTCATCTCTCTGTCCGGACACTCCTCCTTGCATGTTGTTCATCCTGTCACTTCTAGCCGTCACTGCAATGATCAACTCCAACATTACTAAATCTCTGTAGCCTGAGGCCTGTAGAACCAGATGAGTTCATGTTAGCCGCCAGTATCACATTGACACAACATATTAATCAGACAACAAATAGCAGAGACAATCTCGAAATGGCTTCATGATATTACTTTTAACGTTCCAGAGATTGGACTATTTATCCTGTATCATATCACTAACCATGTCAGGTGCAAGTAAAGGTTATACAGGATTTTAAGTAAGATAATCTAGCAAACAAACACCAAAAAAATAAACTACACAGCAGACAGAGAGAATCAATGCTTGAAATGTCATAGATTTTTAACCAAGTATTAGGTTCGGAAAACAGAAATAGTATTGAAATGTGTAAAATTATTCTCAACACCAATGAATAAACTAGCCAGTTTCATAAATTGGCAAAATATTCAACCTTAAGATGATTAGGCTACGATTTAAAAAAATGGCCAGCCATCTTGAAAGCTGTTTTTAAATCAATGTTAATTAACACAGTGACATTTTTATTTTGCCCCGAGCAAAATGGGAAGAATTGCGGAGATCTAGGTTCAAAATAGCTAAATATTGCCTTTGTGGCCAAGAACCCTCACAAAGCACACCCCAAACTCCCTACAAGCTACCATTTGCCACTGCTGCTGAAAAGAATCCGATGGTAAACATTGGCTTTGTAAAACAGAAACCTAACTAAGTTTTGGAGTCCTGCGTCATAAGTGCATCTGTGTGAAGTTTCACTCTGTGTATGACTGCTTTGTTTACTGTACACATACAGTGTGATACCAGAAATGACAGAGAGCTGCTAGAAACCGGATGCTTTAGAAGGTTACAGTCTGTCTACTGTATGAATAGTGTGCAAATTTGGAAACAACATGACTGTGTGTGTCATATTGTCACCAGTGAGATCCGGATCGACTGTCCTCAAAATGGGAAATGCTCGAGGTGGTTGCCATTGCAGATACAGTGAGGACGATGTGCATATTCTGAGTGTAGAACTAATCGAGAGTGAGTTGTTTTACATATTCTGAAAGTAAAACTGAGAATGAGATTTAAATGTAAGTTAAAAATGTAACATCATAGGACTCAGGCCAAATTAAAACACATCCTGCTGCTCCAGTACACTTCTAAGACTGAAGAAACCACTCTGATCGAGTAGGATTGCCCACTGCTCTGAAGGTGTTTCTAAGCAGGTCACTGATCTTAATTAGCCTGTTTCAAGCTGGTATAAGAGCATATACAACAGCTTCAACGGGAGGACTGTAAGTGCATTGTCCTCTCAGTGTGTCTCTTTTGTTTTCTGATACACCAGCATAACATAACATGGCTCTGTGAAGAGGATTCTGACTAATGATGTCTGACGCCCTTCCCCAGACGAAACAACAGCCTGGCAGTGTCAGGATAAGTGAACTCAATGAAGCTGTCGTTCTGCGTGACAACAGCTGCACGAAGGTTCTGACGGAAATACTCCATCCCTCTGCTATCTCCCCCCGTCATCCTTCCCCACTGCCTCCATCCAATGCTCTCTCTCTTTTGGGCGTAGGTGAGGGATTCCTTCACATTTTTCTGCATGAATAGAGAGACCTGGAGCTGAGGTAACCTGACCTCAACATCTCCACACAGCCTGGAGTCGGCAAAGGAGCCAGCTGGTACGGAGTTGTAAAAAACAAAACAACACATCAAACGAATAGTCACCCCTTAGCTGCAATTAGCTGGGTTGGGGAGCCCTGCTACAGTACGTCTGTCTGGCCCTTCCCAGTCAACTGGCTCTGGACCAGGGATGAAGTGATGCCAATGTTGCGAGTCTACATCTGGTCTGGAGCTGAAAATGTGTTAGCATTAGCAGCCTATATCCCCTAGGCTGGAGCAAACCTTGTTCCCTGTCAGGCATTAGCTCTGGTGAGCTCTTTGTTAGCGGTAATTTTATCAGCATCAAGGGGGTTTGTAGCAGCATAGAGAGGATGCGGTCTGATAATAGTTTTGGTGGGGGTGTTCGTACTGTTATAGCAGAGAGTGGGCACACAGCATTATGTTCTCTGCTTGTAAACGAGCTTGGAAAATGAGAGATAAAATCCTAATGTCAGATAAAGTCAACACTATATTTAAGCTTGTTGAGAGGAATTTGTTGTTAAAGCAGGATATAGCATTGTTAACGGAGAAAAATAAATGAAAACACAGAAAGAATGTTGTCTTGCTGTCTGAAAACACAGGTGTATTGGCCATGAGTAGGGCTGGGCGATATGGCTGAAAACTCTATCACGATATAAGTGTTTCATATTGGTCGATATCGATATTTATTTATCTGTTTTATGGCCTATTTAGAATAGGGAGCAGGAATATTAAATTTAAACATTTATAATAATTATAATGCCCTCAGTTATAAAGGAAGAAATGTCAACACAACCATGGAAAACACTCAAATAATTAAAATGTAAACATAAGTCTATAAACACAATGAACACTTAACAATTATCTGTTTACACTAAGGTGCATAATTAGAGTACTTAAGAAATGCTTAATAAAGTGTAATAAAAAAGTGATAAATACAAACAGAGAAACCGAAGACCGAGGGGAAAAGAAGTTTGTGGTATTACCAGTCTTGGTGAGGACGACGGTTTTGCATAATTTGCAAACGACATTAGTCTGACTACAGTCAGACCTTTAAAAATCAAAAAACTGCCATACTGGCGAGCTGATTTATCCCGTTTAATCAACAAATTCCTTGCTCGCTGCGGCACTAATTTTCCACTTATCAGTTTCAGTTACTGAAGAATCCAACACGACTCACGAGACAACAATCTTGCGCAACCAAACTTGATACTGTTAAATTATTCGCTGTTAGCGTGTCACTCGTTACGTTGCTAGATTACCAGAGAGTGAATGCCTTTGTTCATGCAACCAAAAATGATTCGCAATCTCTGGTTTCTTCCGACCAAGAAAAGGAAATTATCGAACGTTTTATGGAACGCATTTTTTATTGATATTGATTACGTGTCTATCGCGAGACATTTCGTTATCATTTCATCGCCCAGCCCTAGCCATGAGATTTAATTTCAATTTGCAAGTTCCATCTTTTTATTGTTAACCAAGTTATGTGAAGTGTCTGATCCTCTCAATAAAACAAGCTCTACACTCTTCCTTTCTGTGGTGTGCGTGTGTGTGCGTGTGCGTGTGTGTGTGTGTGTGTGTGTGTGCACTCACCTAAAGGATTATTAGGAACACCATACTAATACTGTGTTTGACCCCCTTTCGCCTTCAGAACTGCCTTAATTCTATGTGGCAGTGATTCAACAAGGTGCTGAAAGCATTCTTTAGAATTGTTGGCCCATATTATTGATAGGATAGCATCTTGCAGTGGATGGAGATTTGTGGGATGCACATCCAGGGCACGAAGCTCCCGTTCCACCACATCCCAAATATGCTCTATTGGGTTGAGATCTGGTGACTGTGGGGGCCATTTTAGTACAGTGAACGCATTGTCATGTTCAAGAAACCAATTTGAAATGATTCGAGCTTTGTGACATGGTGCATAATCCTGCTGGAAGTAGCCATCAGAGGATGGGTACATGGTGGCCATAAAGGGATGGACATGGTCAGAAACAATGCTCAGGGAGGCCGTGGCATTTAAACGATGCCCAATTGGCACTAAGTGGCCTAAAGTGTGCCAAGAAAACATCCCCCACATCATTACACCACCACCAGCCTGCACAGTGGTAACAAAGCATGATGGATCCATGTTCTCATTCTGTTTACACCAAATTCTGACTCTACCATCTGAATGTCTTAACAGAAATCAAGACTCATCAGACCAGGCAACATTTTACCAGTCTTCAACTTTCCAATTTTGGTGTGCTCTTGCAAATTCTAGCCTCTTCTTCCTATTTGTAGTGGAGATGAGTGGTACCCGGTGGGGTCTTCTGCTGTTGTAGCCCATCCGTCTCAAGGTTGTGCGTGTTGTGGCTTCACAAATGCTTTGCTGCATTCCTCGATTGTAAAAAGTGGTTATTTCAGTCAAAGTTGCCCTTCTATCAGCTTGAAGCAGTCGGCCCATTCTCCTCTGACCACTAGCATCAACAAGGCATTTTCGCCCACAGGACTCCCGCATACTGAAAATCCCAGTAACTGAGCAGATTGTGAAATACTCAGACCGGCCCGTCTGGGACCAACAACCATGCCACGCTCAAAATTGCTTAAATCACCTTTCTTTCCCATTCTGACATTCAGTTTGGAGTTCAGGAGATTGTCTTGACCAGGACCACACCCCTAAATGCATTGAACCAACTGCCATGTGATTGGTTGAGTAGATAATTGCATTAAGAAGAAATTGAACGGGTGTTCCTAATAATCCTTTAGGTGAGTGTGTGTCTGTGTGTGATTTTGTTTGACAGATCATATTAGGACCAGAAGTCTTCACAAGGATAGTAATGCCTAACAAAATTGCCCATATTAGGACATTTTGATGTCAATTTATTGCTTAGGGATTATGTTGAGGGCCAAGGTTACATTTAGGTTTAGGGTTACAACTTAGGGTACTTTCATGTGTGTGTGTATGCATGTATGTGTGTTGTGGAGAAAATAATTGAAAATAAGTTATTTTCATGTTTCTCACTGGGGAATAATCAATGATCAATTGGCTGATTCAGCTGTCAGTAAAGACACAGGTGGCGTGATCATTTGAGCCATGATTTTAAATCTACAGTACGTTGTTTAATGTGCTTATGAAGCCTCTATTTAGTTAAATGCTTATTATTACTAATCCCACATTTTCCAACTCAGATTATTAGAAGATCACATGACAAATGTAGGAGTAAATGCTATTAGCTCAAATTATGTGGCCTAGAGGTTAAAAAGTAAACAGTTTGTTACGGCTAAAATGTGTAACAGTGAGGGTTGGATGAGAGAACTAAAGTATCTAGCTGTAAAGAATAATGCAACATTTTCATTAATATACTGAGTTATAAAATTAAGTTGTGAATCTGTATTTTGAGCAGTCAGTATTGTTTTAAACTATAAACAATATGCAAGTTAGTGAAAGAAAGTCACAATTACACCAAAGCACTCAAATGGTTCAATAATGCACAGAATATGTAGAGGTTTTACCGGCATTCAAAAACACAGTTTCTGATCCCCAGTTCGATTACAGGTATCAGCTATGATAAACCAACATAGTATGGATACAAGTACCTACTGTCGGTCGAGAACAAGCTCTATAAAATCCTTCAGATTTTATAATTGTGTAATTTATTATTTATAAATACAACTTTTCACACAGCATTCTATAGACCTATTTCCAGCAGTCTAGAGCACAGAGTACTGACACATGATCATTAAATAAATTAAAACAAAGGTAAAATCTTTGAAATGCAGATATTTGGAAGGTGCATTTTGAAAACGCAGACTTCTGAAAGCTAACGAGACCTCTTTGTTGTAAACGAAAACACATACTTGCTGTTTTGGCTTGAGTTCACATGAAATATCCCCAGTTACTAGTCATCCCTGCCTACAGAACATGACCCACACATTAAAAGAATGGAAGGTTTACTGCTCTTCAAAAACAGGAAAAGCGTTATCTAAAAACAGCACACATTAGTCCTAAAAATCATGATTTGGACATTTGTGCTTGACCAAGACCACTAACACTGCTATCCAAAGGTTTACATGTCTAAAGCATTATATAACATTAGATTGCCATTGAATCAACTTAAACAGTGTAAGATCCAGCATATTGTGTAGTGCTCCTAGTATTCAGGTATCCCCCCACAACCCCACCAGGCTGTCTGAATTCTCTCACATGTCCACTGACACATCTGTAACATAGCCCACTCAGCACTCTCCCAGCCCATTGATCCTCCAGATTGATTTACCACAGAGCTGCAATGTCTTTGACTTTCACCCATAACATCCTTCTCACTTTGAGGCTATCTACTGTATTTTAGCAGTTTACCTTGCTTGCTTGCCTTGACCATTTCTGCAAGTGTGTGTGTGTGTGTGTGTGTCTGTGTGTCTGTGTCTGTGTCTGTGTGTCTGTGTCTGTGTGTGTGTGTGTGTGTGTGTCTGTGTGTCTGTGTATGTGTCTGTGTGTGTGTGTCTGTGTCTGTGTGTCTGTGTGTCTGTGTGTGTGTGTGTGTCTGTGTCTGTGTCTGTGTGTGTGTGTGGTAAAAGTAGTGATGGATAGGATTGTGAAGGTGACCACAGTGGAATCACAACAACCAACTCCCCCCTCAACCTCATTCAATATTGACACATGCAGCCAGGCAGCCCGAGGCTACGCGTGGGGTAGAGGGGGTCAGCCGCTTGGTCTCAGGCCCTGGCTCAGCACAACCTAATGTTTGTCCACTAGGAGCCCTGTGAGCAAGAGGAGCTAGACACAACTTATAGAACTCTACAATGAAAAGAGGAGCTAGACACAGAACTTACAGAACTCTACAATGAAAAGAGGAGCTAGACACAGAACTTACAGAACTCTACAATGAAAAGAGAAGCTAGACACAGAACTTATAGAACTCTATAATGAAAAGAGGAGCTAGACACAGAACTTAAAGAACTCTACAATGAAAAGAGGAGCTAGACACAGAACTTACAGAACTCTACAATGAAAAGAGGAGCTAGACACAGAACTTACAGAACTCTACAATGAAAAGAGGAGCTAGACACAGAACTTACAGAACTCTACAATGAAAAGAGAAGATAGACACAGAACTTATAGAACTCTATAATAAAAGGAGGAGCTAGACACAGAACTTATAGAACTCTACAATGAAAAGAGGAGCTAGACACAGAACTTACAGAACTCTACAATGAAAAGAGGAGCTAGACACAGAACTTACAGAACTCTACAATGAAAAGAGGAGCTAGACACAGAACTTATAGAACTCTACAATGAAAAGAGGAGCTAGACACAGAACGTATAGAACTCTACAATGAAAAGAGTAGCTAGACACAGAACTTATAGAACTCTACAATGAAAAGGAACAGATTTGGAATGATGACTTGATTTCCCTTGCAGCTTTTTGTTATAATTTGTAATTACAAAAAATGTACAAGCTTGTTCAAGCCATTTTATTTCTGTACCAGTCATAATACCTAACCTTCAATTTACCGACTGTAATATGAGACAATAACAGGAGAGGAGCATTCAAAACTTAAAGGGTAGCTCAAAGTATCATTTTTAGCAAACAAAGGTAGTAGATTTAGCTCAAGTTTCTATCAAAGCCTGGTCCTTAGGCTGTTAACTATATTAGCTGGCCCTTTAAGAGATAAGACGAGAGCAGAACATCTCCCCCTACTGGAGGCAAAAAACACTGCTCAAAGTGACCTTAGGTGACCCACTCCTCCTCCCGCCCCTTCTAAATTTCCGTTGCCAGAGCAGCAGAGCACATTCCACTGTTGCTGTGTTGACTGAACATGCGCGTCTCTGAGAGAGCAGGGTTTCTCTGAGGCTTAGCCAGCAGCGTCAGGCACCAAGTGCAGGCTTACAATATGCTGCTCAACACTCACAGAGACAACAGTACTGTACAGCGCAGTGTGGTCGTTTTACTGTTACTGCACTCACAGACACACACACAGTGTGTTTTTTTTTCAGTGCCACAGGCGTAACACCCCGGAGATGGGAGGGGTCCATGGGCAGGTTGAGGTAAAGAAGCTGAGCTCAGTATCTCAGTATAGTGCGTGTTCACTCTGAAATGTGGAAGTTGGGTCAAACCACTGTACCACCTATTATGAAATATGAATAATCAAACATGAAATCTGGAAAACCTTGAATGCCAAAAACGACAAATTAAACATGTTTAAAAGGATGACACAGGGACTTTAGTTTATGATCTTGGATACAAATAAGACATGTATAAGTACTAGTTGACAAGCGGGAGTTTTGGTAAACATACACTACTTTTGAGTTTTGGTAAACATACACCACTTTTGAGTTTTGGTAAACATACACTACTTTAGCTGCGAATTGAAACACCCATGGCGATATATTAAGGCAGAAGACAACAGGTTAAAACTAGAATTGTCCTTATGGACCCAACACAAGTGGGAGTACTGCACTTAGCTCAATTAGTAAAGATATCAAAACACAGGACAGCAAATGAGCAGTAACTAGCGCACAGCCCAGCTGGTGTTGATATTTAAAGGTTTAACACTGCTAGCCCTGTCCAACTCAAAGACCAGGGCCGGAGGAAGGCAGGGGAGAAAGTGCTCTTATGAAGGAAGCATAACATGGTTTTGGAGCTGAAAGCGGCATCTGTGACTTTAAGAACAACTGCTGACAGACTCCCTCTTTCAGCACTGGCCTCCTGGTTGTTTGTCCCTTCTACTTGCTTTGGCCTGAGTGAAAGTGAACAGCAGCAGCTCCTTATCTGGGTGTTTACAGCCAAGAGTTTGTAGGCTATTAGGCAGGTCAGGTGACAGGGAGCATGGCACTGTGACCCAGACGTCTCAGGGTGAAGGTTGCAGCGCGTGTGTGTGTGGGGGGGGGGTCGTTCAGCCAGAGGTGGATCAGTGGCAGAGAAATAAGGTAGAACTGAACAACTGACTTTCATCCAACCGATGAAAGAGCTACTATGTTTTACGACTAGTAAACTAGGTATATTGAATCCAGGTGTTTAAAACATCAAGTTAAATAATACAAAACGTAAACAGTATTAGAATAAGAAAATCAACATTTCACAATATCTAACGAATTGCATGGACATAATAATTTACATAAAATATAGTTTGCCTATGTAAAAATGTATTGTTCCTGTGTTCAGTTATAACATTATGCACATTTCAAAATTTGTTTTGATACATATTTCACATTTTCTGTTAATCCACTAAACCTCATTTCACTACTGAAATATTACTGTGTCCTTCAGTTATTTGATAGATCAAAATGGATTTGCTGATCCAAACAACCAATTATTTATAAATGAAAATCATGGACATTGTCAGGGGTGCCTAAACCTTTGCATACAACTGTATGTTAAATCCTCCAAGTACTTACTGACATTTCTAAAATGTCATAATATTTTTAACTGTACTGAAAGTAAAAGTCTGGCACTGGCCCTGTATCAACAGATCAAAATATATACATGTGGACTATACTATGTCATATGATTATTAAAAATATCAGTGATATACTGTAGTTAAATTACCTCAGTATCCAGCCATGAATTTGTTACTCATTTTAACATTGAATACATTTTATTTTGTTAGATAGCCTTAACAATGGCCTAGCTCCTGTTTTACTTTAAGGACTACATAAATGACACATTTATTTAAATGTATATTTGATAAAATGTATTCATAATGTTACATTTTTGGTTGAAATGGAGACATGATTCTAATGTATGATTATCACTTTGAATAGTAAAGGTTCAAACCAAATAGATTTGAAACTGTCAGTCTAAAGTCTAAAATGAATCTATGTAGATATTAAGAGATCTTTCATTAATCATTCTCAACAGAGCTCTGTGTTAGCATGGTTGAGTAGGTAGATGTGCATTGAGCAACTATCCAGTATGAGGTGTTGTCCAGTCCTTGAGTTTGGAAATAACATTGACAATCTGACATTTGAAAAGTATAAATTAGTAATGCTATTTTTTAAGGTGTATCTATGTCGATAATTTCATAAAAAACATTCTATAATCATGCGATTGAAGATGTACCCCTGTACATTTACATTTTCACCTTTTAGCATATGCTCTAATCCCAAGTATTTACAGTTAGTGCATTCATCAATAACTGGTTAGTGATTAGACTTTCTTTACCTTTATTTAAACAAATTCTTATTCATAGCAATGTGTTTCAAATATAAATTCAACATCACAATACATTGACAAATTACTTTGAAGTAAATTATAATATGCCTTACTATCTTTTTAAATGCCATTGACAGCCATTCATTGAATTAATTGAATGGACTCATTATCAGAGGGAAACCCTTAGGTAACTTCAGGAACTTTAGAGAAGGCCTAACATATCAGCATTTTAAATGTCATATTTAACGTATTTCAATTATTATTAATCTTTTTTTATTTTAATTTTAGCTTTATTTTCTATCAAAGTTGCTTCTGACATGACAGTGGTATTATCCTAAAAAGTCCAGAGCCTGTGTGTTAGTTTAGTAAGTGACGGGTGAATCGTCCAATCACATTTCGGTATTGTAGTGGGCGGGGCAAAAAAACATTGCCCTAGGCCTTCCAGAAGGCACACTGACATTAAGCTAGAGTCAGACGGGTCAGTCAGTGTCAATGAGTGCGAAGTGGGGAGAAACAAACTATGACTTCAATGAAGAACAACGAAATTGTGGCTACCTTAAAAGCATTTCATTTTTCAAGGCGTGCTTTTGAATACAAACTACGTGTAATCCAAAATGGATGACAAATACCAGCATTGGATTTAACTGAGAAGGAGAAAAGTGTGGAAAGGCATTTTAAGACCGAAAATGTGTTGCTTCCGTTGTTCGATGAGATTTTTACCTTGTGGTGCTAATAATAAAGTGTGTCATTGGATCTGTCTGAGCTTTTTACCTTTTTTAGCTTGTCGTGCAACATGTTTACATCTTTAAAAAATTCCCCCCAAAATTATGGCTTTGCAATGTTGAAGGCCCAGTGCCAGACCCCATGGTTCGCTACTGCTCATTAATGTAAGTTTCCCTGGATAAATGCAAATGTTATGCTAAGTGTATGCTATGTAAACATAACTGTAATTGTCACTTTAGCAATCATGCATATCAAGAACGTTTTTGTAGGCTACTCATTGTAATTAATAATATTGCCAACATTCCCGCAATTATTGATCAGTATGGTATTGTTAGCAATGTTTTGAATTTCATCAGTAATTTACTCTAATATCAACAGTATCATACTTTAATTAATAAATACAGTAGACTACTGTTCATTTAACCAAGTGTTGTAATTTAATAAGTAACTTACTGTACTTTCAACTTTTTCCTACTGTAACTACTAAATACAGTATAATACTGTTCATTACTTTAACTATTAGCAATTTCCATAGTTTTATCTGTAACTTACTGTAAATTCCAACTTTTATTACTATTGTGTATTGCATTGTATTGTGGAAAAATATTCAATAAGCACAAGCAAATTACTTTCATATGTATTTGAGGTTATTTTCAAATGTACAGTATTAGTTCAATATTTCATACAGTAGTCGAAATATCTCCAATGACTCAGACCCATGATCTAAAGCAGGGCAGTCAAAACCTGTGCCTGGCGATCAGGGTTTCTCTTACACCCATGTTTTGAGTAACCTATTGTAGCATTCAGTTAGCTAATTATTGGAATAAGGTGTGCTAAGTTAGGGTTAAAGAGAACCTACAGGACAGTAGATGCGACAACCCTGAGTTGCCGTTTCATCCTAGTAATGATTAGTGTCACCTGTGCTAAATTTGGTATGAAGTGAAAACCTACGGAATTGCGGCTCGCAGGAACATGGAATGAGTATTGTTGTTTTAACAAATTCAAAACCTGCTTATTGTGACTTAACTTGGTGTGGTCAGTTAGCCATGCTGTTTACTGCATAATGCAGAAGGAGAATTGTTGTTATCTATTAAATTTTTAGCAATGATACTCTGTTCATTGTATGCATAGTATGAATTAATTTAACATGTCACTTTACAAAAACATCAGAACGGTTAGTTATTGAACGCAGCAACTATATCTCTGTCACATTTGGCTATCTCTCACATTTACTTTAAAGGCATGCTGGGATATATGCAAATAAAACTGAGTACCTTAAAATAAATTACAGTAAGGCACTTGGTACTGTGCATTACATTACAGTAACTGTGTAGGTACCTAAATACAATTTTAGTTAGATGTATTGTTCTGTAAAATAAATTACAGTAACTTACTGGCAGCAATTGGCCAGTGATGCTGTAATTTATTTTACAGTAAATGTACTGTAAAATAAATTGCAGGGTCACTGGCCAATTGCTGCCAATAAGTTATTGTAAATTTTACAATAAATATTTTTCAGTGTAGATTCAAAAATGTTGGGGCTATTCTGTCCATGGCTGCTGAAGTGTGTGAGGTCTGTCTGTGAATCTGATCCATGCGGTTCATGTCTGACAGGCTGCATGTAGACACCCTGAGATGCTGTGGCTGGGTCAGCCTAAACCTGGGCCACTGCCGTGTCTGCATCTTCACACAAAAAACACTTGGAAATGTCCCAATGTTGAACATAGGAGTTATCCAAACATCAGATTGGCCTAATATAACACCCCTGTGGGCTATGTGAGATGACGCGCTGGGAGAGACCCTTGGCAGCAGCCAGGGAAGAGCTGTCCCCTTAATGGAAGCAGCACTGGGGATGCAAAAGATGGCTTGACTGATGGCTGCCGGATCCAGACGTAAACAGCCTGCCGGCCTGCACATCAGCTGGCACCCAGCTTTCCCCACTGTCAGGCAACACCCATTTATGCAATGTACATTTTAACACATCTTTGAGGCTGCCGTTCGAAAGCCATGCTCATTTAAAATGATTTACATTTTCAGAACTTGGCTACAGTTAATATGCTCTTTCTCTCACCATCTGTTCCTCTCTCTGAAGACAAACGAAGGACTACAGCAGAGTGCCGTGTAACCGATTGTAAAATAACTGTTTAAAAAGGTCCCGGAGGACAGTTCACAAAGACTACCCTGGACTATCCTGATCATCTACCGGATTAATGTGAGAGCTTTTCACTGTGACACGGTATCCATGGAGATGACACAGTATCCTATGAGCACTGGCATGACCATCTGATGCATTAGAAGTAGTTGAATTTAATAAGTCTGTATTACATACAGTACATTTCTGTCATTTAGCAGATGTTCTTATGCAGGTGACTGAGCAATCAGTGTAAAGCACACTGTTCAAGCACACAACAAAGAATGTTTCACCTTGTCAGACCCAGGATTTGAACCAATGACTTTTAGGTTATTAGCCCTACATATAGTTGGTCTCATAATCCAAATAAGGGTTTGCACTTTGTCCTAAGAGGGGAAAAAGGCGACTTAATCATAATGTAGTGCAGTACACATACCTCTCTCTTGTACAAAGTAGGCCAGGTAGAGGTCTAACTCCTTCACTGAGACAGTAATGTGGTTGGGTTGGACACAGAGGATGGGGTTGCTGCATGGCCCCGCCTTCACCAGGCGCTCTCCGTCCGTGCTCTCCAGTGGGATCCCCTTAAACAGAATGACCATGACCAGGTCTAGCCTCCACACCTTGTCGGCCTGCCGCAGGCAGTCGATCCTCCTCATCTTGCCCTTCTGGTCTGGGTTGGAGAGCACACAGCAGGGGGGCTTCTTCCCCGTGATAGACAGCACAAAGTCCTCGCGACACTCAGGACGGATGTCCTTGCGGAGTTTTGCCAGAAGACGTGACGCCCACTTCTGCTTGACCTCAGGCTTCTCGCCCAGTAGCTCGTCCTTTACCGCCCGCTCTTCGTCCTTGGTCATTCTCTTCTCGTGCTTCTTGAAATACTTGCGTTTGCGTGCCTGCAGGTTGAACCAGGTGTAGGCGAAGGCACGGACATGGGGCAGGAGGGCCTCAATGAATGGATGGAATTCATCCTGGAGACAGACAAGAGAGGAAAGGCTTAGTGTTACAGTGTGCGTACATACATGCATGTTACAAATTAGTGTTAAAGCGTACATACAGTACATGTGTACCAGAAGGAACCACCCCAGGTATAAAGTCAGTGTGTATGGAGCAAATACCTAGAGTTTGATAAACATGGTTGGATCTATGGAAAAGAAATGGCTCCAGCCTTTAGGATAGGATGGGTTTGGGCAATAACAAATTCCCACAAAATGTTCTATTACTTAGCTACAATATAAACTCTAATGAATTCTTCTTCGCAATGATATAATATTTTTTTTATTTATCCTCATTTGTAAATGTGTTGAGCTTACTATATACAGTATTTGATTATGGATCAAATTATACATTTTCATACAAAACAAAAAAACATTCAGAAAACATTTGCCCATCTAAGCAAAATGATATGGTATGAAAAGTAGAGTTATGGTGACCTGATCCATATGTTTGACAACGGCTATAAATGCAAGCCAGTGTATATTGGTGGCTGACATTTTAAAAGTTTATGAATTACGAAAGGTCTACTGATGTCATGCACTCCAGTGATATATAAAAGAAATGTTGAACAACAACCGTCTCACTGCATTGGTGTCCATATAATTGCCTTTTTAAACTTTTTTCTATATACAGTCATTTGCAAAGTTTTAGGCACCCATGACAATTTCCACGATTTTCATTTATAAATAATTGGGTTTTTGGATCAGCAATTTCATTATGATCTATCAAATAACTGAAGACACAGGTGCATAAATTTGGGCACCCCAACAGAAATATCACATCAATATTTAGTTGAACCTCCTTTAGCAGAAATAACAGCCTCTAGAAGCTTCTAATAGCCTGTAATGAGTGTCTGGATTCTGGATCAAGGTATTTTGGACCATTCCTCCTTGCAAAACATTTCCAGTTCAGTTAACTTTGATGGTTGCTGAGCATGGACAGCTTGCTTCAAATCACCCCACAGATTTTCAATGATATTCAGGTCTGGGGACTACGATTGCCATTCCAGAACGTTGTACGTGTACCTCTGCGTAAATGCCAGAGTAGATTTCGAGCAGTGTTTTGGGTTGTTGTCTTGTTGAAATTCGTTCAACTTTGTGACTGATTCCTCTACATTATTCTCAATATCTGCTGATATTGAGTGGAATCCATGCAACCCTCAAATTCTCATGATTGGATGCACCCGTCTATGAAGTTCAAGGCTTAAAGAGCTCACCAAACCAATTGTGTGTTCCAATTAATCAGTGCTAGGTAGTTATAGGTATTCAAATCAACAAAATGAGGGTGCCCAAATTTATGCACCTGTCTAATTTAATTTTGATGCATATTGCACATTTTCTGTTAATTCAATGAACCTCATTTCACTACTGAAATATTACGTTCAGTTATTTGATAGATAAAATTAAAGTGCTGATACAAACACCAAATTATTTATTAATTAAAATCATGGAAATTGTCAGGGGTGCCTAAGCATTTGCATACGACTGTAATATTGTCTCAAATCAATGGACATGCAGTAATTCTCTCCAAACAAAGGTACTGAATTCATTTTTTTACTTAAATAATGAAAGACATGCTCTGGAAACTGCATTTTCATGAAAAGACATCTGTGTTTACACCAAAAAATATTGAAATAGTTTGTAATTTCTAAAAAAACACGTTGCCGGTTTATTCATTGTATGAGTCAGACTACCAAAGAATGATCTCCCACACCATATAACAGAATGTCTTCAGAACGTAAGGTAAGTTATGTGTGCGTTTTGTAAGTAAAAATAATTATGGCAAGTCAACCACACATGTTTGTTTGTGCTTGTGCCCAGATATTTTCATCACTTGTGTGCAACGGGATCATTGACAACATTTAATTATTTTGAACATACAACCATCTATTTTGTCAGCATGGCAATCAATGCAGTCTTTATTCATCTTGCTGTTCACACAGAGTTTGGAGCAGAGTGGAGTGTGAAGATTATTTAACTACAGCCCAAAAAGCTGACTCTGGGAGGGTAGCTGAGCATACATGACTGTGGCACACAGTAGATATCATCCAATAAAGGATATGCAGCTCTCAGCGGTACCACATCTTAAATGCTTCCAGCTGTCTCAACCATGGCTGCCTGCTCTGAAACCACATCGGTTTCAGATAAATCTTTAAAAAAAACATTCCTCCCACATCATTTCATCTGTGATGGCCAGTGTAATCTTTCCTTTGTTTTTGACTCCATAAAATAAACACTACTGTTTTCATTAAACAAAAGATACATCACGTGCTTTTAGGAATTCTGTATGTTAAGTGTCATGCTTTTCAAATAACAGAAAATTGCATTGCCTCATTTACAGTTTAAATAATAAAACATAATTTATTTGAGGTTTTATTTTGTAAGTACATTCCTTCTAGATTCACTGTATTACTATTTTCAAAACCAATACATTCAAACCAGTGACAACACTGAAAATAGTAAATCAGATGTATATCTTCTATTTTATACAGTATATCTTCTACTTTAAACAGTAACAATAGGATAAATTGTGTTTAAATGTCTGCATGTGTTTACAATTATAACAGAATAGGGTTCACAGAAAACAGTAGGTTGTCATTTTGGGGTTCAGTCCACGGGTCTTGGCCGGCTGAACACAGTGCACTTACAGATCCACAATCAAGAGCGGAAAGAGGGCTCATGGAACAGTGATAGAATTACTGTGTAAATGTTCCAAAGCTAACAAAGAGGGCAGAGAAACTATCCAGAAAAAAGGCATAGAAACCAGACAGACAATCTGATGAGTTTTCATGAATTTCCTAAAAGAGAAAAAAGGTAACTTAACAGTTACAGGTACAACGAACTCACAGTTTGTCTTCATAATGTCTGTACATAATGTTTGTCTTTTGTACTGAACATTTAAAGTAAATCTGCAGCTCACCAGACAAGATGAAATGAGTTTTGCTATCCTTACAGGCATTCAAAATAATAATATGTGTTTTAGCCAAACGATAACACCACAAAATATTTATAGGGGAAACCCTGAAGAATGTCCAACAGTTTGAGGCCAAGGCCGAATCTATTTTTCAGTGCTTGCTATCCCAGCAAACCACAGTGCGTTCTATGAATGTTCTTATAAAATGTCTTAAAGGATAACTTCAGCTCCCTTAACAGCTCAATATTGTTGTGCCTGTCGTGTTTCTGACACGACAGTCACTAAAAACACCATAATGCATTCGGTAATTCCAAACTATAAGTGTCCGGAAAGTACTACAGTGACATCACCGCAACATTTTCGAAACAACAAACTGCTAGTCAATCTTTGAAGTATTTGAGTATATTGGAGAATAAAACATGACAAAAAAGATCAGGAAGTCAACCAAATGCCTCTCCTGCCTGAATTTAGATTTAGATTAGAAAATACTGCCGTGACGTCACTGTATTATTTTCCAGACACTTACGGTGGTCGAGTTGGGAAATAGCGAAAAAGTTATTTAGTGACTGTAGTCGGAAACATGACCGTCACAACAATGTTGAGCTGTGTAGGGAGCTGGAGTGACCTTTTAAGTTGTGGCCAATGTTCCCATAACACCAAAACTGGCCAGTCGTGGGGATGGTTATACAGTGTTACTTCAGTGCAAAAAACATTAATTTGATTCCGGGAACTTAACTTGTCTGTTCTTTACAGGTTTCCAGAAAATGTCAATAAGTTGCCGGAACATTATGAATATATGTTACCAAAACACAAAAAATGTCTAAACAGGAAGACTGTGTATTATTATTTGACAGGTCAAAAATGTACCTAGAAACCAATGATCCCAGCTTTATAGAGCTGCTAAATATTTTATTAAATTATCTTGTAACGTCAGGTGAATGATTTTGCACAATTAAAGAAACATTACTTAAACGTTTCCATGACAGTACAGTTTTGTGTAGTAGGCATGTGGGTTGTTCAACCTAAGAAATGTTATGGGAATGTTTAAAGAAGCAATTGCGGTTTGCTTCTCAAATGGGGGCCTGATTTATCCCACACAGACAAGACTCCAAATTATGGATGTTCCCCAGCCTGCAAATGTATAAACTGTAGTTGCTCTCAAACATATTACACGGGAATATCCACCAACTACTCCTGTGGCAAAGGTAAACACAAATTATGTAGGCGTTCACTGATGGTAGTACATATTTTTATTTATTTCCATGACAGTAAACCCTAAACATGGCGTAAAAGGGGTGCCTTTCTGGACTTTAGGTCTGGTTCCACTTTTCCGTGTTGCCTCCATATTTTGATGTCCTTATGTTATCATAGATCGCTACATCCACATAGCCCATTTGCTACAGCCTTTAGCTGATACAACCTGCGCTTGACGGGCCCCTAACGGTACAGCCTAGCCACACAAACCTCTTCCTATTTCACCTGTGCCCTAGCATCTCTCCAGCTAAACCTCACCCCAACACACACTAGCTTTTGAATTGTACAGGTGAATAGCGGTCTGAGACACACCCATTAACCTTTGGCATAGGGAGTGTTTACTACTGTAACATGAGCATGAAAAAGGTTTGTATATTAAAGGAGTACAGTGTCCTCCTCTTTCCATATTAGCGCAGGGTCTGGACTCACTCCAATGGAATGTTCTAGCTTTTCTACAATCAGAATCAAATGGTTGCCTTGACTTGACCAGTTTACTCTCTGATGATGAAAAGGTTACTGATAAACAGAGGTGATGAATGAATTCTCTATTGCAAAATGATGGCAGATCTTAGATCATAGCTCTGGTCGTGTCGCATGCTCAGAAATCCAGTGGACCAATGTTAAGGATTTCCAAAGTGAACTATTTTCTTTGAAAGTTCTGTAGAGTCAATTTTGATTTACAAATCAAATGGTGGCAAAAGCAGTTGCTGTAACATGAATATTATTTAACACAAACCTCCTGGGCATGGTTGATAATGCTGTGGCTGCCAAGGATGTTGTGCCCCCCAAACCCTGGGAACACATCACCCCCAACTTTGCACCAAATTCAGTGTCTCTCTGTCAACACCACTTTCAAAAACATTCTGATCATACTGGCCTTCCATCGCAACTTAGCTCAGCCTTACACAAGTTTAATTATTTTTTTAAACTATATAATTAACAATCTGTATGTTTGTTAAATGTATTTGAATACATTTTAAGTATGAGTGATGTATTATTATTATTGTTGTTGTTGTAGTATCACTAGTAATTGTATCACTATTATTATTATTAAAAAACATTACAAATCAAATTTGGTTAAAAATGTCTGTAGAAACAGATAAACTTGTTTTTGGGTAGAATATGCGTAGAATAAATTATCAGATTGTTGAGCTATCTGCTACAATTTAACTACAGAATTACTTTATTCCATCTAAGGGCTAATTGGGGAAGTTTCCGGGAAAGTTCTAGCAAGGGTCAAGTCACCAAAAACGGGGACTATTCTCGGAAAAAGCGAATGTCTGTTAACCTTGACTTATTTACCTAGTTCAGTCTGGCCATTCAATTGTAGTACATTGGTAGCTACTGGAGTCAGAGTGGCCAGAAATAACCTGAGTCCAGAGCCCTGCCCATAGACAGGAAAGCCATGGCCTTAACAGCTGTATTTATTCAGAAATGGAATCATTTTGTTATTGCAGAGCCCACAGAGCTGTGTTTTATTCCTGCTCGTTGCTCGGATACCATTTTTATTATGTCTTAAACAGAGAATGTAATTTCTTAGCTAATTTTTTTTCCAAGGAGTGAGGATTCAGAAGGGGGGTTGGGTTTGGTATTCCTAGCCAATGAGAGAATGGTGGAGTTGTAGTCTAAATGCACAACGTCGCCATGGTCACACTTTGAGCCAAGCAGAAGTCACAACCCAAACAAACAAGATTGGAAATCCCATCCAGTTAACAGAATGCAAGCAGTGGAACTGTCAAATGACTACGACAAACTCTGCTATAAGCAAGTACCTTTATTTTGCATAGTTAATAAGCTCTGAATAAATACTTTTCATGAAAATAAATCCTCTGTCCCAAAATCATCCTGCATTGTAAATGCAGCAATATCTAAAGGCTGTGGATACAGAAACCTTGAATCCTCTCACTTCCTTCCCCCCTTACCCTCTTTGATTTCAGTACTAATGGTCATAGAGTACTGCTGATAGCCAACAATCTGAGAAATGCGCTCTGCTGGTAATAAAAAGTTTTTCCAACCATACATCTGGCCAACTCCACCTACAAAGAAGCACACCATTGGAGGAGGGGAACCAGATATGAAGGAAAGTGACAAGGGTGTGACTGGCTACACCAGTGGATCTCAAACATCTCCCCATGGAACATGAGAGGTTGCACAGTAAGGTGCACAGTAGCCCTAACCACTGGACTAAACACAGATCAGTGACGGGCCATTAAAGCAAAGGTATCAAACTCATTCCATTGAGGGTTTGTTTGTGTTTTTCATTTCAGTTGGTGTTAAAGGAGAGCCTAGACAACCAGCAGGCCCGTCGCGACAAGGCAAGCAAACCAAGCAATTGCTTCGGGCCCCGAGCTGGTCTGGGGCCCCAAGACAACGACTGGTTAAGAATAAAATGCAACGACAAACTGTGTGAGTGCCCCTTTGATAGTCAATGCAGTAAAGTGCAATGACACTGTTATCGGGATCCCCCTCAAGGCGCCCCTCTCGTGATCTCTGCTGCCGGCAAAATACAAAACCTTCTTAAGGTCGGCCGTCATCATGAAGTGAAATTATGATTCAGGAAGCCAGAAAAGGAAGAAGAGAAAGGATGAGGAGGATAAGAAAAAACAATATCGTGGTAGGTGATAAATTACGCTGGATAAAATAGCTCTACTTGTTGGTAGGCTAGCAAAAATATGTTTATGTTACATGTACACCTAACGTTATGTTTATGTACAGCTAACGTTACCTGTAACCTGCCTGAGGGCAAATGCTGCTTGTAACGAACAGTTAGTACAACTTTTTTTCGAACGGATGGTTACATACTACTATAATATGTTTTTAACAGAATAGGGAAGATGCAGATCTGTTCCAGAATCACTGTTTATTGTATTTAATGACATGACATTGCTATAGCTTTGTAATAGGTTTTGATGAAATTGGCATAACCTTAGCATGCAATACTAACTATTCCACCGTGATAATCTATTTACAAAATGGGGGTTAGGAAAACCACACAATAAATTCCGTGCATCAAACATTAGTTTGGGATGTTTTTAAGCATTAGTAACCCTTAACATATATTTAGGGATATCTGGTCCGTCTATCTATGTAATGTTTATAGATGTTTTAAAAATGGTTTCTTAAAGGTTTACATATTTTATTAATCATTACCCGATATGTAATATATTACATGATAGAAATAATATGTGTTACAATAAACTGGTGACAATGGTGTGTTAAAAAACTGTTAATTTACAGCACTACTTATAATTAGTAAACATTTAATTATACACAAGTATTTGCACTTTAAACATTTTTTATGCACAGCTTATGCACTGTAAACCTTTTTTTATTTATATTAAGTGTGGGTGAACCTAAACTTTATGGCTACGCTGTGGTTCCTGTAGGTTTGGCGTGCAGGGTGGGGGGTTGGGGGGCCTCCATGTCCATTTTGCTTGGGGCCCCAAAATTCCTTCAAACGGCCCTGACAACCAGGGGTGCCCTAATTATAATAATCAATCAAGTACAAGGTACGTCTGAAAGCCTGCAGACAAATGACCCACCAGTTAATGGAATGAATCTGACCTGTGCATTAAAGTATCTGCAGTACCTGTCTCCTCCAGACCATCAGCTCAAGTCAATTCATTTTAAAGCATTCCTTCTGAGGTGATTGACAATGTTTCCCTAAAGAACAAACCATCAATCATAATTTCCAATGTCCAATCTTTTATTCTGAATGTACAGTAGATAAACTATATACAATATATAGCCAAAAGCATGTGGACACTCCTAATAATGGTGGAGGAGGGATAATGTTCTGGGGCTGTTTTACAGAGTTTGGGCTAGACCTCTTAGTTCCAGGGAAGAGTCTTAATGCTACAAAATACAATTTTAAACAATTGGGTGCTTTCAACCGTTTGGTAACAGTTTGGGGAATGGCCTTTCCTGTTCTAGCATGACTGTGTCCCTGTGCACAAAGCATTAGTCCATAAAGACATCGTTTGACACGTTTGGTGTGGAGGAACTCGAGTGGCCGGCATAGAGCCCTGACCTCAATTCCATTTAACATGTTTGGTGTG
>JACXGM010013067.1:9845-22345 GCA_016801145.1 Umbra pygmaea
TGTGTGTGTGTGTGTGTTGAAGTGTCTCTCAGTGTGTGTGTGTGTGTGTTTCGGTCTGTGTGTGCCCTCTGCGCCAGCTGGCGGGAGCATGCCAAGCCCGTACTCCCCTCATGCTATTTATGTATTCAACAAGCCATGCAGCTTAACCCTCACACAGCTGAGCTCAACCAGGGGCGAGCCATCACACACTTGACCCGCACACACCAAACGCACACTGTGCCCTCAACCTCGTTACCCAAAATCCACATCTGCTTCTGTGAAAATGGATTCTAGTTTTGCAGACACTCTGAAAAAGAGGCCCCACAGCATACTGTTCTACTTTGTTTCTTCGGCCTCTTTCCTTCTCACTTTCTCTCCCTCTCTCACCCACTCTCTCACTCCTCCTGTCTTTTCGTAACCAACGCAAACCTTTACGAGGCTTTAAATGCTGGTTCTCTTCTGCCATTTTCTCTCAGAGTGAAATCCGTATAAAGCGAAGGCCGTCTGACGCCAAAGAAACTATATGGACTGTAAAACCCAGTCGTAACCCACTGCAGTGAACCCCCATCTAAAATGTCCGACAGGCCTTTGAGGAATGTTGTTGTTTCTTGTCTGTAGGCTCAGTGTCCAAATACAATGAGCTGTATGGCTGCGTGTGCTGGTGGGAAGGCATGGTCACGTGACCGTGATGCCAGAATATCCGTTCGATGTGTTCTGTTATTTATCTAATGCTCATTAACAGATGCCATAAAGATTGGAAGTGCAGCTATACTCCATTCACAGCAGGGTGGGCGATGCGCACACACACGATGCCCACACAAACACACAAACATAGAGATCGATAAAACTGTCCATTAGTGTGCGGGCAGAGATTAGAACTTTTAAAAACATAGCCAATTGAATTATCTTGCTTTTAGATGGCTGTGAAACATTTGTTGTCTTGAAAAGTAAGGCAGACATTGGATTCTTTTTTAGTACTATGGGCCCATTTCAAAATGGCCACTTTGCTTTTAGGCCAATTGCCCTTGGCCAGGGGCCAAATAAGTCAAAAGCAATAAAAACTTTTCTCCAAATATTTAGTTACGAAATTGTAGTCTTCAAATACTCATCTTAACCTTTAGTGTTGGCAGACATTAGTGACGTAACAGCTTTAAAGTAATCTCAAAAGCAACATAAGGCAGACAATTCCATGTTTCTTAGAATGGCATGTTCATAAGCCAGTTATAAGCCAACTGGTGCAGAGTTATACTACATATCATGTCACACTGTAAATGTGTTGCTGTGTAGGGCAAATGCACAGCTATCCAACATGTTATGTTAGCATTTGGCTAGCCTTTCATCCCTCCACTGGTTTCAGCTAGCAGACGGGCCGGCTCATGTTCTGCATTGGCATGAGGGGGATCTGGTTAGAGGATGGAAAACTCCAGCTGTATTTGCTTACCATGGCCACCCCTCATGTTTGGACCTTTCCTCCAGTACGAGCTGATCCTTCTATGGCTTAAGGGAACCGCTCTCGTACCATTCCCACGGAAACAGTTGCCAAAGCAAATTTGGCCAGAGGAAATGAACCCCCCCACACACAAACACCCCCACACACACACACCCTCTCTCTCTCTCTGACCTGGTTTAGACTAGTCTGAAGTCCTGGCAGTGTGCCAGGCCTGTGTGTGTGTGTGTGTTCCACAAGGCCTACAGGAAAGAGGCCTAGTGAACAAGAACCCCTTCCTACTCCCTCTCTTGCCAGTCTCTCATTCTCATCTATTTTTCTAGTTCTCCATGTACTTAGACCTCTCCCTCGCTTTATTTCTCTGCATCCCTCGCGTGTGGTTTTGTGTAGGAGAGTTAATGCAGTGTGCTTCAGTTTGATCCCCAATCCGTGACCCGTGCAGCGGTTGTTTTGCCTCTATCTCTTCCCCAATGTAACTGGGCTGTGTGAGCCTAGCGTGCACAAGGGCCTGACTTATCCACGTCTGGCTAGCCTGGTCTTCCCTGGTTGCGGCGGCCCCATCCTATGACCTTGCGAAGCATGACGACGCAGGACCTTCTGTTATGGCTGCTTCTCCGGACTCTTCCTGGAAACAGAAGCGGAGGAAGAATAAACGTTCTGTTCTGGGAAAGCCCAAGTGCATCGGCCATGCCGGAAACAAAGATAGCAATGTTTTGTAAACCGTGATCATGCTAGATGTGACTCTTGTCCCACCAGAGGGACAGGGGGAGACTGAGCGGACACAGACAGGAGCAGTGGCTTGTTTTTGGGCTTGTATGAGAAACGGATGGAGTGGTTGGAGGTGGATCTTGGGCTAAGTAATGGAAAGAATTCAGTTTCAGTTTTGGCAGTAGTGGGATGTAGAGAGAGGCCCCTGGTGGTGTTGATTGATGGCCCGGTCTTGGTACAGACAGTTACAATGGTCTGTCTCTCTTTCTGTCTGTGTTGTTTCTGTACTTTGTTCTCTGTCTTTCTCGCTCAATTACATTTCCAAGTCAATTTTATGTGGTTTCATTGGCATGGGAAATGTTTGTTTGCATTGCCAAATCAAGCGGAAAATAATATTAACGATAAATAACTATAGCAAAAGTGAAAACAAAATATAATATTAAACAAGTCTACAGTTTTGAAGTAGACATTGCACACGTGTTTGAAAAGGATAAATGCAGTTTGAGTGTTAAATGTAGATAGTTACAAGTCTGTTACCTGATTGTATAAACATCTGCCTCTCTTCTCACACCTCACACCTGTGTGTTTTTGGATAGGATTGCCTTAGAACAGGGCTGTCAGACGAATCTTAAATCTGGCTGTGTACAGCAGGCACCCAAACGAGAAGGATGTAACATATCCACTTAACTGCTGAGCACAGAGAAAGTGTTCTTCTGTATTTCAAACAGAATACCCAATGAGCTACTTTCCAGTTTAGTCAGCAAAGACATTCAAAGCAGATTCTCCAAAATGCACATATACCATCTGCCCTGTACCTCGATATTTATATAATTATAGTAGAGGGAAGACTAATGAAAGTAATGGGAGCCTAGTCTGCAAGTGTTCAGTTTGTGTCGTTGTAAAACTGTGGTTAGTTATTCACCTCAAAGGGTACGGCCGCCCAGATGTTCATGTTAGCTATTCAACCCAGAGGGTACAGCCACCCAGATGTTCCCTGAGAGTGCAACTGAGAAGTGACGGACTGGTTGCAACAAACTTTGCGTGTGCACTTATTACATTTTCAGAGAAATGTGTTGTCTGACACCTGCTTGTTTGCCAGCAGATGTAGACTTTAGGTTTCTGCGGTTAGGACATAGTGAGATATTGCGCTTCGTGTTTCTGTTCACTGAGTCGTGAGCTAGCTTCAAGGAAGGCCCTCCCTTCCTGAAGTCACAGTGTGCCCCTCCAGTAGGGAGGTCAAATACAGGTTAAAGGCAGGGTGGGGCTCGCTAGCTAGATGCAAAGAGAAAGGACAGGTTTAGCTCATCTATTTGCCTTAGTATAAGAAAAACTAAGCTTAGTGTTTGCTAGCACAACCTGTTTGGTCTAGGAGAAAGTTATCTTAGCACTAGCTCACACAACCTGTTTGGTCTGGGAGAAAGTTAGCTTAGCACTAGCTCACACAACCTGTTTGGTTTAGGAGAAAGTTAGCTTAGCACTAGCTCACTCAACCTGTTTGGTCTAGGAGAAAGATAGCTTAGCACTAGCTCACACAAACTGTTTGGTCTAGGAGAAAGTTAGCTTAGCACTAGCTCACACAACCTGTTTGGTCTAGGAGAAAGTTAGCTTAGCACTAGCTCACGCAACCTGTTTGGTCTAGGAGAAAGTTAGCTTAGCACTAGCTCACGCAACCTGTTTGGTCTAGGAGAAAGTTAGCTTAGCACTAGCTCACGCAACCTGTTTGGTCTAGGAGAAAGTTAGCTTAGCACTAGCTCACACAACCTGTTTGGTCTAGGAGAAAGTTAGCTTAGCACTAGCTCACACAACCTGTTTGGTCTAGGAGAAAGTTAGCTTAGCACTAGCTCACACAACCTGTTTGGTGTAGGAGAAAGTTAGCTTAGCACTAGCTCACACAACCTGTTTGGGGCCACCAGACATTCTTTTTTCTTGTCTCAAACCTCCAGAATTTGATTGGTTTACTCCCAGCCGTTTGTTTATTTACCTCGTTATGTTGGACATTTGTATTCTTCAGTCTGGCTTAGTAAAGCTTGTTTTTGTGTAATGGAATTTTGCTTGTTTGACATCCTGTCATCTGTGTCACAGGAAATTGCAGTGTTTTAGTGACAGACTTAGAGACAGAGAAGAAGGGTGTGTTCTACCTCCTGAGAAAACAGACTGTCTACTGGGCTTTTTTGACAAGGAGTATTTTTTTGTTCAAGCCTTCTCTGATGTTCATCTTAGATCCCACAATAGCGTCTTAGTTATCCCATTGAAATTGCCTGAGGAAGTTTTCCTTTAGTCCCCAGAAAGATTTCAGACTCCTTTTTGAGATGAAGGCAATCTTTCTTTTCTTTTTTCGCACTCATTCTTTAACTTACTAGGAATTTGATATGCCATAATACCCTCTTTAGTTTAAAGCCCTAGTCAATATACAGCAGCTCTAATTGAGTTTAATCTCCAGTGAGTCAGTAGCAGCCGCAACCTCTCAGTGAACTTCCTCCTCATTGGCTGTTGTTATGTAACTTCGAGGACTCAGTCCTGATGTTGTCCCCGACGACAAAGTTAGAGGCCCCTTGCTGTGCGACCCGAGGTAATATTTGCTTCCTTGTCTGCGTCTAGTGTTAGCCTCAGCGCTAGCTAACCAGCCTGATGCGTGCAACAATTGTTTGTCACCTCCTGTTTCACTTCCCGTCGAGCCATCTACGCATGCAGTTTGATGGCTATTTTAGCCCCCGTCATTAAACCAAGTCGCGTTGAATCTTCGGTTGTTTGTGCTCGCTGATCGCTATGGCGATGCTCCATCGACACCAGGACTATCAGCTGATAGTCTGACGCCCCGCTTACCCCAGCGGGCGCACTCTGGCACGAGAACAGACACACGCACGTCACACTCACATCCAGAGGCCTCTGGCAGCTGGGCACACCCTGCTAGTCTCTGTCCTGAGCTTCATTTCCACTATTCATCCTTCCCTCCATCCGTCCCTCATAAGCAGAGGCTTTGCCAGTATCTCATCTCTGGGTTATTCCTGGTGCAGAGACTGTTACTCCGGAGAGGCGTGAGATTCCAAAAGCGGGCATTTTCTGTCAGCCGGTTCGTTTGTCTGGGCATGTCTCTCACACACATCGGCTAATCGAAAGGCTTTATCTCCAAGGTGTCACATCCTGTCTATGCTATGTAACACACCCAGGATCATAAAGATATGGTCTCTCTGTTAAAATGGGCATCATGTGGATCAGTGATTAGGGAGTCGGACGGTTGCCAATTCGATTTCCAACTGTGCCAAATGTCATTGTGTCCTTGGGCAAGGCACTTATCTGTAAGTTGCTCCAGGGGGAATGTCCCTGTGCTCTCTGTTAGTCCCTCTGGATAAGAGCTTCTGCTAAATGACTCAAATGTAAATGTAAGACCCATGCCCTGTTGGGCTGGTAAGACTGTTGCAGTGCAGTGTCTTATCACCCTACTGACGAAAGGGTTTCTTGCTTTCTAGGAAAAGGGGGAGTTGTGCCCATCATCCAGTGTGTACTTCCTCCAACAAAGCACTACTCAGGCAGCCTGAGAGGGCAGAGTCTCAGTTAGGCGGCCAGGTAGACAGTTGCTAGTCATCTGCTTCACTCAGACACAACAGACACTTTATTTTCCTATTTCCTGTTTGTCTGGAGGGAGGCAAGCAGACAGAAACACAGTGAAGCAGCTGTACCATACAGTGGAAAGACGAATAGAGCATACTAATCTGCTGTGTTCAGGTCTGATCCGTTCTGATATGGTGTGGAGCTGCATCACACATGTGACCTGCAGAGTTAATCCTAACACAGCATCTATCTGACCAAGAACATGCTATTTTACCATCAGTGACTAGGATGTTAGCTTTGTGGTGTATGACTCCACTTGGTCACTGAAATATTGAATAATTAAGAGGCTGTTACATAAGCTATGAACGGTTGTGATATTTGGCCAAATACAATGGCTAACACCTGTTCTTCACTGGACGTTGCACTTAGCCATGGTATATTGGCAATACAAGTCTAAACCCTGGCATGCCTTATTCCTCTAATAAACCAGTTACCAACACAAACAGATCAGTATGTTATGATAAACCGTCGTATTCTGTTACATACATAGATTGTGTAATTACTGGATATAACCATGTGTGACGTCACCCATTGCGTTGTTAAGATCTGATTTTGGTCATCGAATTTGCCGTTACCGGCGCAGACATCTTGGTTGCGGATGTGAGGATTTTAAACGAGAGGGAGGAGTAATCTAGGTAGCTAACTGATGTTAATTGGGATGCTAACAAAAACAGTATTAAAACAAAATGTAGAACAAAGTTACCGGAAAAAGTGAACTGCCAACTAATTTGAGTGTTTTGTCGTACAACTGAACGCCATAGACACGCCCTAAACGCCCCTTTTCTTTATTGCCGATTTTAAAATCATCGAGACAATAATTAAAAAAATGAACATCCTGATATTTGCAGAAGGCTTAAATCTAGCGATTGAGATCATATACTTATTATGAAAATGATTATTACCTCAGTAAATCAAGTATATTATGTCTCTCATTCTCATAGACTATTATAGAAACCAAGCTCTTTTGCAACCAGGCGTATCGCCCCCAGCTGGAAATCAGATAGAATGCAGGTTTAAGGCACTTCCTCATTTGCATCAATTTGCTAAACCGGATGCTCACCCTGTGGTCACATATAGCGCAGTGATCAGCCAAACATTCAGGATGCAAACCACAAGGTTTATAAATATATAACATCCAGCTGCTCATTGGTCATCCAATCTGGATGCAGCATTCAATTGCCAAAAAGCATGTCACTCTTTAAAAAATACATGTTGAAACTATCCACAACATGACATGTTAATGTGTCCTGATCGGCGTCAGGGATGGACAGGATTGGGGGGGCTACAGCTTAGAGATGCTGAGCTCATGGCAGCCGGGAACACAAGTCTGCCATTGTCAGCTCTGAGATGGAGAGAGAGAGAAAGTGAGAAAGTGAGAGAGAGAGGGAAATGTCTCAACTGGAAGTGTGAAATTGAAACAGTGTTGTCAGACCAAAACAAGCTCAACCTTAGTGAATATTCTACCAGCTGGTTAAAAACGGTTGCAATGGTAGAACGGAGGCTCAATCGTCTGTTGTCTAACACTGTAATACGCCTTAAGCGCTTTGGTTCTGAACACGCGTGCACACAAAATACCTAAATGGACACACATTCCCTCTCAAATAGTGCCAGACACCTTTTGTGCGACACCTGTATCCAGAGTTATCATTGAGTTCAGCTCTGCTGGGCTCTGCCAATCACACACACACACGCACAGACACCCACATAGGGGCTAGAATACTCTAGCATCACTAGATGAAGTGGTGTCTCTCAGTTAACTGGTATTTGAGCTGGCAGACCTTTGCCAAATTTCCCTCCACTGAACAAAGGCCCACTCAGGACAGCGCGTAGACTTAACCTTGTACTTGTGAAACTGCCCTACACTGTGTCTAACTTTCCATGTTCTCTCTCCTGCTCCAGGTGTCCGATCCCATCCCTGCCAAGAAGTCTAAACATGAAGACTTCCCAGCGCTACCGATGTCCGCGGAGAAAGAAAAGCAACCTGATTGGCTACGGTCCCTCTCAGCTTCGGCCAATAAGGGACTCAACTGTATCCAGCCAAGACACGGGCCGTCAGCTTTCAGACCCTGGTCCCCAAACCTCTCAGCGGGGGACAAAGACACGAGCAGCCGTCCTCTGGCTCTACTGAGGGACAGGTGAGCCCACCATACTGACAGTAGCAACAAACTACCCGAATAAACACCATGTAGACCATTATGTCAACATAGTAGCTACACGCGCACACGGTTAACACACGATCGAGGAAAGCATCCGAGCTTAAAATGCATCCGAGCTTAAAAAGCATCAACCAGTCGGTGGTTTTCAGAGCCGAGGCGGCCATTTTGGATAGGAATTGTGTGCTCATTCACATGTAATGGATGTGCTCCTTCACAGCATGCCTCACATTCAAGAGGGCCGCTGGATTGTTTGGGTGGGCTGGGGTCAGAGTGGCCTGGGCTGCCTCCCACACACCAGCACTCGCACACCGTCCAACATGCACAACCACTCAGAGTGAATCACGCACACACACACACGCGCACATGCACGCACGCACGCACACACACACACACACACACACACACACACACACACACACACACACACACACACACACACACACCCTCCACTCTGACAACCACTCAGAGTGAATCACACATGCACGTTACATTCACACAGGCGCCCATGCACACACACACTTGATTTAGCCCATTTTTTATTTCGTAGGAGTGAATATCCAGCGGAGGATTTTGAGTGTCTTCAGTTCTCCCCGATTGAGCAAAGCCCACAGATTCTGAATGTGTTTATCACACGTGACAATATCTCATCTTTAGAGGCCATCCACAGCACTCTTCATTCGACATCCTTAGTCCAAAAAATACATCTAATTACATCCTCCACCTTTTTATTTGTACCGTTTCTCCCTCTCAGCTTCTACAACTTCAAGACCATGGAAAGCGCTGTAGCCCCAAACGTGGCCCTCACCCCTCTGCCCCTGACAAAGGCAGGAGCCCTGTCCCCGTCAGTGCCTAGCACCTCCCATCCCAATGCCACAGAGGCCTCCGGAGAAGGAGCCAGCCACACCTCCAGGCCACGGAAGAGAAGGGCCACGGAGGAGCCCCCTCAGACAGGCCCCGAGCCAATCTGCACCCCATTGGCAGCAGCCAGCAAGCCCCCGCCACAGGAGGACAAAGACTCTGAGGTGGAGATTGAAGTGGAGAGCAGAGAGGAATGTGAGTTGCACGATAACATGTTGTTACCTTGTTATATTAGTTATTACATACGTTATCACATTCATTATTGCATTAGTTACTACATCAGTTATTACATCAGTTACTACATCAGTTATTACATCAGTTACTACATCAGTTACTACATCAGTTGTTACATCAGTTATTACATCAGTTATTACATCAGTTATTACATCAGTTACTTCATCAGTTATTACATCAGTTATGACATTAGTTACTTCATCACATATTACATTAGTTATTACATGATATTACACTAGGTATGACATTAGCTACTTCATTATTTATTACATAAGTAATTAAAGCTCTAAACCTCTTAGACATCACAAAACTCTGTTTCTCTCCACAGTCACCTCTTCACTGTCCTCCCTCTCCTCGCCATCCTTCACCTCATCCAGCTCAGCCAAGGACCTTAGCTCGCCCGGCGCCCAGGGGCCAGTCTGTACGCTGACCCCCGAACTTGGCCCTTTTGCCGGGGTGGCAGCAGCAGCGATGGCGGTGGTGTTGGCCCCCGAGGGCCCGGGTGCTGGGGGTCTGGAATCCGAGCTGGAGACGCTAAGGCAGGCGCTGGACAGTGGGCTGGACTCCCGGGAGTCCAAGGAGAAGTTCCTGCATGAGATCGTCAAGATGAGGGTGAAGCAGGAGGAGAAGCTGGGCTCTGCCCTGCAGGCCAAACGCAGCCTTCAACAGGTACAGAGACCCGCCAGTTAACATGGACTCTTTAGCATTGGCAGGTTGGTGAACTGTCCCTATGTAGTAGAGCTGTGTGAAACCAGGCTTCAGCCCTGTTCTCGGTTCTCGGAGTGTCTTAATATCCGCAAACGGTATGTGCCAGACCGAGGTGATGTGTTATGAAATTGGAAAGTTCTGTACACTCATTAAGCAACTACTACAGAAGTACTGTATCTAAAACAAGTGGCGGCTTACACCATGAGTTGGCGAAAACATTATGAACGGATGTTGCTCCAAAAGCGCACTTCCATTTTTATTTTGGTCTTGGAAAGATGCCAGAAACAGGATATAAAAAACATACATAAGTGATCAGTGTGCATGAAGGTGCACAATGTGCATCCTCTGAGACAGAACATTCTAGACTGACTGCATTCCACTTGGAGTATGTTAATTCATTGTCTGGGGCTGGAGGAAAACCACACTAACACAACAAACATCACAATTTCAAACAGCAGCCAGTCGACGTTCCACTTCATTTACCAAAAGGACATTTAGAAACTTGTGCAAGCTCAGTGACAGATAGGCTTGGGCTGGCAGTTTGGTTCCCATCACAAGGGTGTTACTACACACGCACACACCGGCACATGCACACACACACACAAAGAAATACAAAAATCTGTTAGTCTCTCAGTTTCTATGAGGAAGGAAACCTCACTTCTGTTCACCGTCTCCTCAGATTAACCCTTGCCTTAGTCAGCCTCACCCATCCTTTGAGCAAGCACTGGGCTTTGCTCTGTTCAAGCACTAGGCTTTGCTCTGTTCAAGCACTGGGCTTTGCTCTGTTCAAGCACTGGGCTTTGCTCTGTTCAAGCACTGGGCTTTGCTCTGTTCAAGCACTGGGCTTTGCTCTGTTCAAGCACTGGGCTTTGCTCTGTTCAAGCACTGGGCTTTGCTCTGTTCAAGCACTGGGCTGTGCTCTATAAAAAAAACGGGGTTGTGCTCTATTCAGATGACTAATCTTAGTTTGAACCAGTTTCACACCGTAGGAAAATTATACTAGATAAACAGGATATATGAATGTGAATGATTTGGGAAATATTTAGGAAGGAAACAATTTCATAGAGATTATATCTTATATGTTTAAATGGAATTTACAAACCTTTGTAGCTTTTCTGAACCTTTTATACACTGTGTTTACATTACTGCCACCACAGGGTGATCAAATTAAGATCTTTAAGATCTGAACTGTTTACACACCAATGCTGTGATCAGTGACCTTCTAATGAATGTAATATCACACTAGATAGTCCAGAATCTCCCAACTTTCCATTGCCTGACTGATTTATCAGACGCTGCATTCAATCGCCTGGTATATTTACACAAACTTCAAATATTACTTGGTGCATTGGTGCTGCTTTGGAAATAGACAAAATATAGAATGTACAAAATATACACAACCTTGACCTCAATTAGCAGTGCGTAACATCTTAGTACAGTTTATGGTTTTCCACAGATTATGTGTCTAGATGAGCTTTTAAAATTCAACTGGGCAGAGCTAGTCAATAGTGTCTTAATTTACTGCCTTTAAGACATTTATTGACAACGTATTGTTTCCATGCTAATGATGATGCTAACTTCTTTCTATGCTAATGTTAATGCTAAGTTCTTTCTATGCTACTTAAAATGCTAATGTTGATGCTAAGTACTTTCTATGCTACTGATGATTCTAACTTCATTCTATGCTACTGATGATGCTAACTTCTTTCTATGCTAATGTTGATGCTAACTTCTTTCTATGCTACTGAAGATGCTAACATCTTCCTATGCTACTGATGATGCTAACTTCTTTCTATGCTAATGTTGATGCTAACTTCTTTCTATGCTAATGTTGATGCTAACTTCATTCTATGCTACTGATAATGCTAACTTTATTCTATGCTACTGATAATGCTAACTTTTTTCTGTGCTAATGTTGATGCTAACTTCTTTCTATGCTGCTGATAATGCTAACTTCTTTCTATGCTACTGATGATGCTAACTTCGCTTTGAACTCTGTCGCTTAGGAGTTGGAGTTCTTGCGGGTAGCTAAGAAGGAGAAGCTCCGGGAGGCCACGGAGGCCAAGCGGAACCTAAGGAAGGAGATTGAGCGCTTGCGCGCCGAAAGCGAGAAGAAAATGAAGGAGGCTAACGAGTCGCGTCTCCGCCTAAAACGAGAACTGGAGCAGGCCAGGCAGCTCAGAGTGTGTGACAAGGGCTGTGAGGCGGGCCGTCTGAGAGCCAAATATTCAGCACAGGTAATGACACACACACAATCATCATTTTACCAAACCTCACCATAACCCTTACTCCAACCTTAATCTTAACCTAACCCTAACCTCAATAAAATAACAGTCATACATAAAAACCCTAATTCCTAACCCAAACTCTAAACTAAATGTCTATTTGTTACATTAAACCTAACACATTATCCACATTATTGCATTCTTTTACATTGGGGACTGGAAAAAACGTCCCCATTAGTACATTTTGTCTGAATTAACCACAGTTTTGGGGAAATGTTTGTCCTCATTATAGCCACGAAAACACAAAAACACAAAAATATACAAAATACTGTAAATATGATAGAGAGGATTTAGTGCATAGTACTGATAAGTGCAGGTAGCCTGATTACACACTACAAACTGACAAGAGGCTTGCCCTCAAATGGAACTGCACCATTCCTGTCTAATGCCAAAGTGTTCCCATGGTTAGAAGAGTTAGAGAAAAAAAAAACATTTCCTTCTGTTCAGTCGAAAATAAATGGGTGTAACCCAGAGAGCACAGACACGAGATAAGTGCTAGCCTAAAGAGGAAACAGG
>JACXGM010013068.1:0-10704 GCA_016801145.1 Umbra pygmaea
CTTTATGATGGTGTTGGAACTGCGTGTGGCCACACAATCATAAGTTAACAGAGCGTACAGGAGGGGACTGAGTACGCAGCCCTGTGGGGCTCCGGTGCTCAGGGTCATTGTGGAGGAGGTAAGGTTGCCCATTCTCACCATCTGGGGTCTTCTCGTTAGGAAGTCCAGGATCCAGTTGCAAAGGGAGGAGTTAAAACCCAGGATCCTGAGCTTGGAAATGAGTTTAGCAGCAACAATACTGTTGAATGCTGAGCTGTAGTCCACGAACAGCATCCTCACATATGTGTTCCCTTTTTCCAAATGTGAGAGGGCGGTGTGTGCCGTCAGTGCGATTGGTTCCTGCCCAATTGGGCGGTTTTGCAATATTTTTTGCAGGCAAAAATGGGTTTTGGCGGGTGGATATAAATTGGGCTGGTTTCGGATCAGTTTGGCAGTTTTTTGTAGAAAAACACTGGCACTTCAGATCCTTCTTCCTGCGACCCTCTGTTCAGCAGGCAGCAGTCTCAATCACTAACACACCCACTACAGCTCTATTTGATGTGCCCCCTAAACTCACAACAGACACTCCCAATACTTTTAGCTCACGTCATAGACGCCGGCGCCGCCGCACCTCAAACACACAAATGTTGCCTCAGGAGGTTTGTCTCCCAACCTGGCCATTGACACATTTGGCTTGAGGTGGAGTCTTTTAAAGATGCTGGAGGAAACCACTTTTTCCAGGATTTAGCTTTTGGTTATAAAATTGGTCACCCTCCTTATTGTTTATGATATTTCGTTAATCAAATTATTCTAAATAACAGTTATGCAAAGCGATTTTCATTCAAACTCTAGGCCTAACTGCCTGTCTCAGGGAAGCTATAACTGTAAGGTATTAGACCTAATTGTTCTAAATCAAAGGTGTCAAACTCAAGTTTGCTATTATATTTGGCGTATTAAATTTATTTATTGTGTAGAGATGGCCCGATATGCATGATCGTTCTGCTTCTGCAAAGAGCGCACTTACACCCCTGTTCTAAATAAAATGTTCAATGCGATTTTCATGAAACTCTAGGTTTAACTGCCTGTCTCAGGGAATAGCTTAACTCCTTGGTATTATTTGTTCTAAATCACAGGTGTCAAACTCAAGTTTGCCTTTAGCATATATTTGGCATATGAAAATTTTCTTTGTGTATAGAGTTGCCATGCATAAATGCACTGCTTCTGCAAAGAGCGCACTTACACCACTGTTCTAAGTAACAGCTTATATAGCCTGTGTTCAACGCAATCTTCATGAAAACTCTAGGCCTAACTGCCTGTTAAGGAAATAGCTTAACTCCCTGGTATTAATTAATTGTTCTAAATCACATTCAAACTCAAGTCTGCCTATAACAATTGCCGTAGGCCTATGAAAATATTTTTTGTGTAGACTAGAGTTTACCCGCCAGTCATGAACGCACTGCCTCTGCAAAGAGTCAACACCCCTGTTCTATAATCAACGCAATTTTCATTTAATGTTATTCATGAATATGCATGTTTCATGTTGCTATTTGAAATAATTGAAATGTTAAGGTGATCTATTTTGTATGTCCATATCCACTCAATGTTTTTACTTTACTGAATGGTTTTGTTCCAAGCAACTTTTAATGATAATAAACAGAGCCCGGTTTCCCGATAACGTTCATACTTAGCGCCCTAAGAAGACTCAAAAAGATATATCTTACCAAAGTTGTTTATGTTCCTAAGTGTGTTCCCCAAAGTGTCCCTTAGGAAGCTTCTTAACGTGCTGCCTCTTAAGTTCGACATTGATTTTTCAGGAATTGATTTTTCACTTCACGAAAAGGTGCATTATGTGTTAAGAAAGACAACACGTTCTATGTAAATGAAACATTCCTCAAATTATTCCAGTAACATTTATTTTAGCATAGTTTAAGTTAGTAAAATATAGACTTATTAAATCAATTATCAAATTGTCAGTAATGTGTTCATACGATATGTTGTGACTGGTAGACAAACCGGGTATCCCTCGCTAATCATTCACCCTCCTCTCCCGTTGTGCCACTTGTCCCGCTTCTTGACGTGGGTTTAACGACTTCTAAAAATGATGTAATACACTTTTATATCAATGGTAAGGTACTTTACAATCAGAATTGATTGGCAAGCAGCTTCAGTTACTTCTGTTTAATGTGGTTTTGATTGCCATTGGTTCATGTTTACAATAAAAAGCAACCTATCTACAATTAACAGAGAGAGAGAGTTAGAGAATACGGTGGGGAAGCAACGTAAAAAAAGGGCACCAAGCTTCTCGTCAGAGGAACTTGAAGTTTTGCTGGACGAGGTGAGCTTGCACAAGGTGACACTGTTTTCCAACTTTCGGAATAACTTGTGCAACAGCAACAAAAAAGAGCTATGGAGCGACATAGCAAGGCTGCCTCTAGATCAGGCACACCGAGGTCCTGGCAGGACGTCAGGAAAAACCTCAAAAGGGCTTAAGTTTTGCCAAATAAAACAATTGACATGGACTAAACGGCTTCGCGGCCGGCGCCGTCTTTGATTCAATACAAGGACACGTTGGATCACTGCCATAGTTGGTCGCTTACTGGACATTACCATGCATACCCATTTATAGATCTTAGCCATTTAGAGCCAAATTGTTTGCCAGACTTTAATTATCAAAAGTGATTGCCAATTTAAACGCTTTAATGACATTACGAAATAGCCTTGGCTAATTACCTCATATTAGTTCTGATACCAAATAAAGTAAATTTCATAAATAGGCTGTATCCATTGCGAACATATTTTATTATTAGTCTTAGAATGTCCATAAAATAATTGTTGAGCCAAAACATTGTCAACATACCATAGTTTGACTTGTACTGCGCTGCACTCATTTCTAAAGACTGCTGCACAGTGGCATCGACTAGCGACTTGAGCTCAAACAACGCTAAGAGAGAGCTTACGAATGGTCCAGACCAACCTTATGAAAGTGTGACTTACAGAAGATATACTTAGCATACGAACGTGTCGGGAACCGTGCCATGAGGTTAAGAGAGAGGTTAAGGAATAGGTTAAGAACTACTTAGCGATAAGAACGTTTTGGGGAACCGGGCCCAGACTCATTGATAGCCTAAGTTGATCGCATTATTTTCCATAACATAAGCTTATAGTTTAATAGTAGAATAGTCTGACTGAGGTCTGAGGTCAGTGTAGCCTACTTTTGCGTTCATTTGATTGAATATTGTTTCTGAAATTGTATTGGCTAAGTAAAAAAAAATTGTAATATTAAAGCTTGTTAATGAGTTCGATGTGTTTAAATGAGAAACAAGCCAAAACAATTTCGGGCGTTTTTTGTGCATTCTCGTGGTTTTTGATGAGGTTTTTGGCTGGCATCTGGCAACACTGACAACAAAATCTATTGTGTGAGGAGCCTTCTCTTTGTCAGCTTTTCCTGTGCTCTTCTAATATGTCCATATTGTATTTGAGTCTTGTTTGCTAGTTAAGTAGCATGACTAAATGTTGTTTGATATACAAAAAAACAATTTCATTGTTAACTTATAAACAGCCAAGATAGTTAATACTAATTGTCTTTGGTTTGACTTTGAAGTCCATCCATCTAGAAATGTCAATCAAGTCACGTCGAGCTATATTTTTACAGGCTGTAAAATATTTGCACATGGGCACAAGCCACTGAATTGTAAAACGTATACAGCCACCTTCTCAACTATTTAGTAAAAAATAAATGCACCATTTTATGTCTTAAATGTGTGTGAATCCAAAGAAAGTAGATACATGTTCTTCAGTGAAGGAGTGCTGGTTAAGGGCTGTGTGACAGTATCATACCGCTGGTCTGTGCATTATGATCACACGTAATATGCTAGGTAGTAGACAATGCGCTCAATCTGATTCGACTCTGTCAACACAGACAACTCTGAAAGCTTGTTGAAAACATGATGCAAAAAATCTATTTTTGTTTAAAATAACACTTCGACATCATAAATCCTTGCGAGCCTGCTAGCTGCCTATTCAATGATTTGCGCTTCCAGCCACAAACAAAGAGTTGCTTTGTCAAAGGCTACGGATTGGCTCGTTAAGTACTGCGTTGCATTATGGGTTTTGTAGTTCGTGCACTTACCATCAATGAAACAAAATAGCAGGAATACTACAACTAGGAGAGCATTTATTTCTGCGTAAATCACTACTCACATGCTTGCTCCTGCTTGATTTTTGCTGTTTGCGCACATCTATTTTTAGTCGCATATGGGGGTAAAATTGTCGCACTGTAAAGTGGTAGCAAAGAATGTCTAATAAGGAAAGAAGTCCCACTCTCGGAATGCTTCCGGCTTTTGAACTGGTTGCAGTTCCACTCTAGTTCCATATGGGTGCGATCGCAGGCTAGTGCAGAATGAATGGAGGTCTATGGAGCTATAGCTCTCAAAATCCACTTTTCTCGAAGTATAATTTTTTGTCTAGTAATTTGAACGTTGCATTCGAAAGGGGAGGCCAAGAGAATACACACTGCTGGGTGTTAGATTTTTTTAAATTCACTTTTTACTTCAAAAAAACCCTTTTAAAATGTCGATGACATCATACAAATTGTACGGCCAGAGATGCTGCTTTACGGCAAGCTTACCTCTGGGTAAGGCATCCCCAAAAGAAAAGTCGTTTTTCTACAATTTCGTACGCTTTTTCAACACTAAATTCACTTCTGAGAACATTTGATGCGAGAAATTAATTGTGTAGATTTCACATATTGGCATTTTAGCGAAAATCTATGGCGAATCGAAAATGTGCTCAAACGTTTTCGGAAGAGAGAATCTCCATAAGCATAAGCGCCTGCGGTTGTAAGTTAGCTAACGAGCCAACCCTGTTTTATACCTTAACATTTCTATCTACTTGATCACATTTGTTTGCCACTATTTTTAAAGTTAAGTGCTGATTTATGGCAACTTTAAGATAATGTACATACATACTATTTGATCAATTGATCATTGCACATCTAAAAGGCATTTTCTTTTCTTACTTGTATTGATATTTATCACTATTGAGCGGGACATCGGCAGTTTTTTTTAAGGTGGCAATACTGTACCATGTATCCTGTATTCCTGAACACACGAATAACACACAAAAAGTACTCAAATTCAATTTATTTCCCAATATAAATTTCAAAGTACATGCAAAAAAAAGTGCCAGCAACCAAAATAACAGTTGCTGCGGACTAAAAACGAACTTGGGCAAAAAAGTCCCCCTTAAAATTCTCAGAAGGCCAACAGACGGGCTGGTTGCCATAAAGCAGGATCTCTGTCGTAATCAGTCCACTGACCAATCAGCATTCATTAGCAGAATGCTAGTGTATTATGGGCAACCACGACTCAACATGTAAGAAATCGAAAGGACATAATTACTTGTTCTTTCAACTTTCAACTTTCGACCCATAATCCATGTTGAACTTGCAAAAAGTACAATCAAATCTGTGATTTCGGTACAATGGGGTTTAATAATGGAGGTCATGCTAGGAACCACACTCTCTGTGCTTGCAAGCATGAGCTTGTAATTCAGGCATAATGTGGTTTCGCATTTTCCCCGCAAACACAGAACGTTCCCCTAACGTTCCCGAATGGTTCCCATTTGGTTATTTGTTGGGAACCATACAAGAACGTTCTAGGAACGTTCCCTATAGGTTATTTTTAGGTTTAATTTTATAACCTAAGGAGAACGTTCTGGGGATGTTCCCTATAGGTTATTTTTAGGTTATATTTTTCGAGTAGGTTCCCAGAACGTTCCCCTAACCTTAAGGGAACGTTCTATTTATGTTAAGAAAACTTTCTTGAGTCACCAATAGGGAACGTCTTGGAAACGTTCTGTAACCAAAAACTAACATTCCCAGAACATTCCCAGAACATGAAATTGTTAGCTGGGGTCCTGCTGGAAAATGCAGGACTCCCTGGAAAAGACGACATCTGGATGGCAGCAGCACATGTTGCTCCAAAATGCATATATTTCTGTATTAATGGTGCTACTTGTAATCCACTTGTATCTTCAGTGTCCAAATGCATAATTAGCATTAATAAAAGAAAACTCCAAGTTACAGAGTGGTAAACAGTAGACTGTCCCAACTTTTTTGGAGTATGTTGCAGTCATCAGAGTTGAAAGGAGTGTATATTTTCAAAGATAAATTAAATTCCCAAAGTAAAACAACACATAATGTGTTCACCAATCATCTACCTCCTTGTATCGACATCTGTTGCACTACTTGTACAAATGCCTTATTGTTTGACATCACACTGTATTATTTATTGTACATTCACTTTTTTATTCTCTGTTTTTACTATTTATTGTGCACACCTTGTCTTGTAATTTTATGTGTAACTTCTTTTTGTCTGTACCTCGACGCTTTTATCTTGGGCAGGTCGCCGTCTTAAATGAGAAAATGTTCTCAACGTGCCCACCTGGTTAAATAAAGGTTAAATAAAAAATACAAAAATAATGTGTTGTCAATATACCGGTAGTAAAGGGTGAATTTAATTTTCAAATTACACTTTTTTTTCCATACTGTTCCTACTTTTTCAAAATTGGGGTTGTATATTAAGATAGCAAGTTAGGACATTTTCAAACCCTAGCAATGCTAGGTAATACTAGGCTTAATGGAGAAGCTGTCAGCAAAGCCAGTGCTTAAACAGGGAAAAGTATAAAAATGTATGCAGTCAATACTCTAGTCTCTCTGCATAAGAATGACTGCTAAATGAGATACATGTATAGGGGAAAAATGTACAAGCATTAGCTTATTAAAGTTAATTTAAATCCCACCCTCTTCTAGGCTAATCATAGTCAGAATTTGCCACTACAATTGCTCAACCCAAGACATTTTAATGTTATAAACCACTTAATGTTCATAGGAATGTTACTTATCATATCTACCCCATGTCCGCCCACCCATTGCTACGTAAAGCAGGGTTAATAATAGTGACATTGTTTAGGATTGTTGTCGGGTTCCATAAAGAGAGGATTATACATTTTGTGAGACAGACACAGGCGGATGAGCTTGACATGGAGAAGATACAAAGAACACACTCACATTATAATGAAAGTTTTACATTTGATGAAAACATATTTTGCCCAAATACCTAACAATCTGTGTTTGTCATTTGTAATGCTGCTATACATTTTTATCAGATATTAATTATGCTGTACACACATTATTTAGGTAATGAATATATTGTTTTTATTTCTTTTTTTCAGAGAATGAAAATACAGGCCAGAATGTATTCTCAGGATATCAAACAGATTGATCTGGATGTGAACAGGACATTTAGAAACCACATCATGTTCATGGATCGATTGGGAGTCAAGTAAGTCATTACAGTATTTGGTTATACACCTTGAATGTTTGTCAGACTAAATGCAGTTAAGGTTTATTCATTCTATTTCTATGCATGTCCTCCTCATATTGGCAAAATCATGGTAGATTATTACTTTGAAAAATTCACTTCTCTGAACAATGTTTCTAGGAGTGAACGTTGGCCTGGTTACAGTACAATATAGGAGATAGTCAACTAAGTATTAATAGGTACTGGAAACATAAGTGAGAAGACGTAAGAGTGACAGAGGGAGAAACAGTTCGATTGGAATGTGAGCCAGAAGCAGAATGATGTCCCTAACAGTTTAATAAATCACTGACATACTCTAGAAGTGTGGTGGAAATCCCTCCCTGCCTTCAAAATGCAATAGAGACCATGTTAAAGGACAGCACAGAAAAGCCAGAGCATTTGGATTTATGTTGAGTTTTACATGTTGAGCATAACCAACGGCTGTGGTACATGAGTTTTAACATCTTAATGACAGTTCCAGCTTAGCAGTCGGCTGTAAACAGTGTTAAAGCTTTTTGTGCCTACTTAGATTTTATGCAATAACATCTGTAAACTGTCTGCCATACAACAAATAAAGAAAAAGAATATGGCAACTATGTCCTTTGCGTGTTTATGTGACTGGCCTGTGTGTTTTCTACAGACAACAGTCACTGTTTCACATCCTGTCAGCCTATTCAGTGTATAACACAGTAAGTTTGTAATTTTTCATAACACCACCTTCCTGTCGGCCCAAATTTTAGTAGTACATTCTTTATATATATATTTTTACTGAACACAGGAATAATAGGGACATTATAACCAGTTCCTAAAAATACACATTATTATTTTGTCCATAGTATGCATTTGTTTCTAGTTACATATTGTGAAATGACAATTTTGCTATTTTATTATTGTTTGTATTTTGTATAATTAAGATGACGTTTTCAACCCCTAGATCTAATATGCTAGTTCCTAACGTTTACTTGTCCTTAAACATTGTTTGTGTATTTTTCTGTAGTTTTCGAAAAAGTTACATAGTGCACGTTTAAAAACAGTTAAACATAATTACAATATGTTAAAATCTACAATATCCATTAGGATTCTGACATACTGTATAAGGCTATTAAACATTGAATACAGAAGGACTAATGTAGACTGGTTCTGAATGAGAGCTAGTTTGACCTGTCACCTTTCACCCTCCAGGAGGTGAGTTACTGCCAGGGGATGAGTCAGGTTGCTGCGTTGCTGCTGATGTTCATGAACGAGGAAGATGCCTTCTGGGGCCTATCACAGCTGCTAACCAATCAACAGCATGCTATGCACGGTGAGCGCTCCAATCAGATATAATTAAGACATTGATTTATCTATCAGTGACGCAAAAACGTATTTAGTTAGCCACCAGTTGTGCAAGTTTTCCCACTCAAAAAGATGAGAGAGGCCTGTAATTTTCATCATAGGTACACTTCAACTGAGAGACAAAATGAGAAAAAAATCCAGAAAATCACATTGTAGGATTTTAAATGAATTTATTGGTAAATTATGGTGGAAAATACGTATTTGGTCAATAAAAAATGTATATCAATACTTTGTTATATTCCCTTTGTTGCCATCGCAAACCTAGTCTTCACAAGGTTTTCACACACTGTTGCTGGTATTTTGGCCCATACTCCCTCCAAAGATTTTCAATGGGGTTGAGATCTGGTGACAGGCTAGGCCACTCCAGGACCTTGAAATTCTTCTTACGAAGTAACTGCTTTGTTGCCCGGCGGTGTGTTTGGGATCATTGTCTTGCTGAAAGACTCAGCCACGTTTCATCTTCAATGCCCTTGCTGATGGAAGGAGGTTTTCACTCAAAATCTCATGATACATGGCCCCATTCATTCTTTCCTTTACACACATCAGTTGTCCTGGTCCTTTTGCAGAAAAACAGACCTAAAGCATGATGTTTCCACCCCCATGCTTCACAGTAGGTATGGTGTTCTTTGGATGCAACTCAGCATTCTTTCTCCTCCAAACACGACGAGTTGAGTTTTTACCAAAAGTTCTATTTGGTTTCATCTGACCATATGACATTCTCCCAATCCTTTTCTGGATCATCCAAATGCTCTCTAGCAAACCTCAGACAGGCCTGGACATGTACTGGCTTAAGCAGGGGGACACGTCTGGTACTGCAGGATTTTGGTCCCTGGCGGCGTAGTGTGTTACTAATGGTAGCCTTTGTTACTTTGGTCCCAGCTCTCTGCAGGTAATTCACTAGGTCCCCCCGTGTGGTTCTGGGATTTTTGCTCACCGTTCTTGTGATCATTTTGACCCCACAGGGTGAGATCTTGCATGGAGCCCCGGATCAAGGGAGATTATCAGTGGTCTTGTATGTCTTCCATTTTCTTATAATTGCTCTCACAGTTGATTTCTTCACACCAAGCTGCTTGCCTATTGCAGATTCAGTCTTCCCAGCCTGGTGCAGGTTTACAATTTTGTTTCTGGTGTCTTTTGACAGCTCTTTGGTCTTGGCCATAGTGGAGTTCGGAGTGTGACTGTTTGAGGTTGTGGACAGGTGTCTTTTATACTGATTACAAGTTCAAACAGGTGCCATTAATACAGGTAACGAGTGGAGGACAGAGGAGCCTCTTAAAGAAGAAGTTACAGGTCTGTGAGGGCCAGAAATCTTGTTTGTTTGTAGGTGACCAAATACTTATTTTCCACCAAAATTTACCAATAAATTCATAAAAAATCCTACAATGTGATTTTCTGGATTTTTTTTCTCATTTTCTTATAGTTGAAGTGTACCTATGATGAAAATTATAGGCCTCTCTCATCTTTTTAAGTGGGAGAACTTGCACAATTGCTGGCTGACTAAATACTTTTTCTTCCCCACTGTATGTTATGGATTGGGCTTGTCGCTGATGCAGTTAATCACTGCCTTGCAAAATAGATCCCAGGTCGGTTGAAAACCAGTGTGAGATTCCATTACAAATTGTTCCTTTACATTCTTTTATATTAACCCATATTACTCACTTAAGTTAAATTAGCTCAATTAGTGAAAAGTTTGGAATAGGCTGCAAATTCTTGCGCTCTAGCAACTCCTTGTAGAGATTGCGGTTGTTGTCAGGAGAATGGGTTCCCCTCCAGTGTGTGTGCCAATGAAATGTCTTGGTTGAACAAACAGTCTGATAATTAGCAAAAAAACTTGAAATGTGTGCATTGTAGGAGGCAATGCCATAATTGCAAATAGACATCAGGAGGGTAGGGAGAAATATATGTGACATGAATGTAATGAAGCATGAATTTCACTGATTGACTTGGTAAGTACATGATTTGTTTATGTAGCACACGCTTGTTCTCTCCTTGTCCCAATAAGGCTTCTTTACTCCTGGGTTTCCCAAGC
>JACXGM010013068.1:10804-23490 GCA_016801145.1 Umbra pygmaea
CACACACACACACACACACACACACACACACACACACACACACACACACACACACACACACACGCACACACAGTGGGGACCAGAAAACATAAAAGTCCATGTTACCTCACCTTAACCTTAAACCTAACCTCAACCTAACTCTAACCTTAACCTCAATAACCTAACATGTATGACTAAATTTGACCTTGCCATAATGCCTAAACCTAACCCTTAACTGAACCTATAACACCTAAACCTGAAAGTACCCTAAATTGTAACCCTAAAGCTAATTTTAACCTTGGCCCTAAACATAACCACTAAGCCAGAAATTGGCTTTGTCCTTATGGGGACCAGCAAAAGATATGTATGATATGGGGATTTTGTCAAGTATTACTATATTAGGACTCTGTTGGTCCTAATATGATCTGTTAAATCAAAACACACACACACAGTACACACTCACACAATACACATGGATGCATATAAACTTACACACACACATTATAGTATTATTATGTTTCATAATATGTGTAGTATCAAATAAAAGTGAATTGATCATATTAAAATCATTATAACGTAGGCAGATACGTTTGTCTTCCTGATGTTTTTACTAATCTTTTACTGTCTCACTTTCTCTCCTCTGCTGTCTTTCCCTTTCTGTTTACTCACTCGATCCCTCTCCCTCCATCTTATTCCTCACTATCCTATTCATCCCCCTGTCTTTAGGACAGGGAACAGATGTCCTCTGGGATCTACAGCACCAAATGGTTCCTGCAATGTTTCATTGACCGGGTAAGAAGCCTTGAGAAAAATACTGGACCAATTTAATTCAAATCAACAAATAACTCCTCTCCTTAGGTACAGTATGGGATTGCTGAAAAAACTATTACATATGTACTTTTTAAACTGTGGATAATTTAAATTAATTGGTGAGGTGAGCCTCATATCAGAAAATAAAGTAGTCAAATTGCTATTTCATTCATGGATGTTAAACTTACTTAAGATAATGACGACTGAGCAGGGCAGACATGTACGGAAATCTCATGTCAGCATTTATTTACATTGTCAAATGCATATGAGTGTCCAATAATCACACAACTTTAATAACTACTCACTGTGTAGTCGACTCATTTCATAAACACAATACTGTGGCTCTGGTGGTCTGGATAAAGACATGCTGCTGTCAGCGCTTTTCAGTCCACCACGGAGATGGCGTTGTGGGCTAGGAGGGATGCCACCAAGCATTTCTCAACCAAACCGAACTGGAGGAAATGAGGGAGCTATGTGTGGAGAGTGAGAGGCAGGCAGACTAAAGCATCAAGGTTATCAATATAAATGATATGATAGGTAATTTTTGGGGGATGATACACCTAAGTATTTACAGGCAGCCATTTTAATTCAGAACCTTTGACATATTTATAATTTTTTTTGTGATTCGGTTTGCTGGTATTTTACACCAATGGCGTAAAATACAAGGAATGTGTTTTAAACTGGAAAAAGAGCACTAAATTGTGCTTGAATACATGTTAATTTTGGGGGTGGAAAAAATACCACATGGAAAAGGACATTTACTTTGAAAAAACTCTAAATAATTATAACAAAAGCAGCTGCAGAGACATTAGGTTGATTGCTAATTAGCAGTACATACAAACGAGTGACAAATTAAAGGATAAACCTGAATAAATGAGTGAAGGTAAATGCAGACAATGTGTGTCTGATTGATCAGTGTTAAGCCATGATAAAACACTTCTATCCTGATTATATCTCTTCCAGGATGACAAGAGGGGTCACTGAATGGTTTGAGGAGGACTCATATTCTATGGCAATCGCAGTCAGAATATCTCAACCCAATTGAACACTTCTGTTATCTATATGTGTGTGTCAGCTATTGAACAGGTCTGTCAATTAGCACTTTGATATTTTAGTTTTAGAGGCAACTTATACAAATAATTACCACAGAACTGAATCAGTACCTCTTTGACCCAGTCCTCAACAAAACATGTGAGCTTCACGCAGCTTAGATGTTTGGGATAACTACCATTCATAAACATCATCAGGAGGTTCAATGATTGCTCTGCATAGTTGCATAAAGGCAAAGACTCTGACGCCGTTTTACCTTATGATCTTCAGATATTCCAGGATGATAATGCCCCCATAACCATTGCTGAACAAATTAAAGAGTGTTTTCATTAACCCCAGGATGATGTAAAATTCCTTCCATGGCCTCCCCAATCACCGCATCTAAACATCATTGAAACTTTGTGGGAGGTTACCTCCCCTTCCAGTTTCACAATGTGCAATTAGCATTCAAATAAGGTGTGGGAGAGCAAAGCCATTCTGCTTCATTACAGTTCTTCCTCAAGCAGAATGTTTAGGGATGAAAATGCACAAGGTAAACCTGATTTAAACTGTTTGCTTCGATGATCCAGTGACTTTGAGGCAGTGACTGACAGTAGATCACTGTGCCACTTAATAGCCCTTGACCATTGATTTGAATAGCAGATAATTAAATATTGAAGCGTTAAAGCAAGCCCAATACAACCCAATTTCAAGAACATTTACCACACTGTGTGGTTGACGAATTAAAAATGATAGGAAATCGTTTTTTCTTGGACGTAACTTATTTCCTAATTTTCCAGACCCCGTTCACCCTGACCCTCCGGCTGTGGGACATCTATATTCTGGAAGGAGAGAAGATCCTTACTGCCATGTCCTACACAATCCTTAGAATATTCAAGAGTAAGGAGTGCATAATATCTATACATGTACCAGTTGCAAGAATTACACTTGATTTTCATTACATTAATTGTAGAAAGCTCATATCATTCCTCTATGTGTATGTTTACATCACAAACAATAATGGTATATCTTGCTTATTATGGCAGTAGACCAACTGAAGCATTAGCCATGCAGAAACATTAATTTGTGTATCTTAAGTACCATAAAACCTATAGTGTACTGAGCTATATTGCTAATGATTAGGACAGGTAAACACTTTCCTGTGTGCTGATTTAGTCTACATATTCAGTGAAAGTAATGTGGTTTCATTATCCATTTTAGAAGTAGTTCACATTACAGACTTGATGTATGTTTTATGTCTGAACTATTTCTGATGTTATTAAGAGTTCCATCACCTATACTACTGTTGAATGTGTCCCGGTTAACATGGATTTATTCCTGCACAGCATACAAACAATTTAACTAAAGAATCTGAAATAATCCCCAACACGTCTGCATGTACCCTAACTCTATGTAAGAAGACAATTGAGTTAACCTGTTTGTGGTGTGGCCGTATCAGAGCGTCTACTAAAGATGAACCTGGAGGACCTGAGAGAATTCCTGCAAGAGAAGATTGCCCTTTCATTCTTCTACAGCGATGATGGAATCATCGATCAGCTGCAGGCCTCTATGACGGAACTACGGAAGATGAAGCTGGACCTCCCCCCCCCCAGGTACACTACAGCTGATATTGTATGTAGTTTTACACCAGCCGTGATCAGTGGATCTTAATTGGGGACGCCGGGCTCGCATTACCGTCCAGACTGGGGGAAGCGGAACAGTATCACAAAATGGGTTTGATGCACTACACAACGTTCCATTCACTCCAGTCCCCAACGTAATGCGAGCCCCATGTCCTCAATTAAGATCCCCCGACCGCAGCGGCTGTTTTACACCAACAAGAACATGGAATATTTTCAGTACAATATTCAAAGATCAAGCAACACACATTGACTTGTTGATGGGCTTCTCCTTGTGGAGAGAAGTGAAGTAGAAAATTGCTTACATGATATGGACGAGGATCTGCCCTGTTGGCAGGTTTGAAAGTGATTGGTTGATTCGGCGGAGGGTGGAGAAGGCAACCAGTAGAATTTTACATTTACAGCATGTTAGGCTAACTGTCTGTGTCTTTTCTACTTGTTTCCCTCTATTTACCTATATCCCTAGCCTCAAACAAAAAAAAAACTTCAAACCAAATCCATAGTACTTATTATTAATTCCAGTTTTAATATTTGGATGTTTCATATTCAGCCAAGCCCGAGGAGCAACCACGCAAGGCCCTGGGTATGGAAGTACCATTTCTATTCACTCCAGTCAACACCGCCAGGGGAGTCACCTCAGATTTGGGTACCAAACGCATAGGAGCCGGAGTTATGGGTCTCGACCTCAGTACCCATCAGCCAGACGTCATCTCCCGAGACGGCAGCCCCTCTAAGGAGGACAGGAAGGACAAAGAGGCCCTGAACAGGGAGGAAGAAGAGGAAGTCCCCCCTCCATCTCCAGGCCCAGTACTCATCCACAATTCCCAAGGTCCAGGGACCCCCAATGGGCCTCCCCAAGCTGGGGTCGGGCCACCCCCTTATGAGCCACCAGGAAGAGATAAGCACAGTGTTATTGGACTGCCTGCCATTCTCTTGCCAGTCTATAAAGAAGAAAGTGCAGAGAGCTCCTACAGTGCAGTTTGTGTACCAGAGATAGTCCAACAGGTTACAAACACACCTCCACAAAGCCCTATGGAGGAGCCCGTCCTGACTGCCCACATCGCCCCTTTACCTCTCAGCCCTCCCCACTTACCCTACACAATCCCCTGGTCTCAGTCAGCACCCATTGCCCAGGCTTCACAGTTGTCTAGGGGCCTGATTCCGAGTGAGAGCCTGTTGCTGGGGGTGGATGACAGGGCGCAGAGGGAAGGTGAATACCTGACCAGGTTGCTGGATCAGGCCTCAGCTCTGCTCAAACAAAATACCCAGACAGAACATCTAGGAGGCTCCGGAGACACAGACGGGCCAGTTCAATTCTAGAGCATTCTAAAGCTTTCTAGCATTCTAAAGCATTCTAAAGCTTTTTTTTGCAAGAAGCAAACATATTGAAGTTCCAAGAGAGAAGGCATGACAGTGTTACAACATTATAGTGCAAACATTACAGCTTAATTCATTTTTGTAGTTTTCTAATATTTTATCAACGGACATCCTATTTGCTTTATATAGCCTGTCAATTTTTGCTAGCATAGTCTTTTATTAATTTAATAGTTTTATTTTTGTTACTTTATCTTAACGTAAAGTACAGAAAATGCCTTAATTTAAGCTGTACCATCCGTACTGCAAGGAGATCCACATTGGCTTCTGGCATAACAGATGTCCTGATTGCAAAACAGACAGCAAATGCTTTAGTTAATAAATGATGAATCCTGACTGTTCAATGTACTCCAAAATAAAGTGAGCTGGCTCACTGATGTTTTGTATTGTAATGAGCAACTACAATTAGCTCTAGATTTAGGCAGGGATACGTCATTATCAAAATGCCTGCAGTCCTGCATCGTGGCAGAGGTATACTCATCATGCTTTGAAAGAAAATGCTGATTGCAGAGAGCACATTCACAGTAAATAGTGAATAGGTTGACTTAATAGGAAATGACCTACAGATGTTGTCTAAAAATACATTGTCTAAATACGGGATCAAATTTAACCCCAGCTTAACATTTTTATATTAGGCCCTCAGAACTTCACAAATTCTAATTTCCTAGTCCGTCAGTTTGTGGTCACTAGAGACGTAGAATTGCTTGGTATTTTAGGTGTAGTACTAGTTTAGATGAATTTTGTACTGGTTTTCTAGAGAGACACAAAGTCCATGGATAATGTGTAATTTTGTTTGTCATTTAGCAAGTATTTTTCATATTAAAATATTATATTACTGGAATGTTTAAGCTAGATAAAAACATGCTTTTTTACTGACCCATTTTTGCTTATCAATGACGTAGCAAATATTTACAGTATACATATGTACTGTATGCTGTAATGTATTACAAAGCTTTTTTAGATTTTGTATTAAGAGCAATATTTCGATATGTTGTAGACATACTCATGCTGTCCTAGTAGAATCCCTTTAACAGAAATCCCAGATACTCCCTTTAGAAACATTAATAGTAATATAGTAGGATATGGATTAGTAGGCTAGGGACATTTTTTTATAGTTACTGATCAGCAATGACCAGTTCTGGTACATTTTGTAAAATTACTTGTCTTACTGTACAAAAGCACTTGTTGTTTGAAAACTGCCATCTTTTAGAAGGAGACAGACGAGGTCTATTTGCATCTTGATGGGAAAAATTATTATTTTTGGTGGTTGATGTTTGATCAAGAGGAAAGTAAGGGTGATTAATCGAGATTTCCAGCAGATCCCCAGACATCCACTAAGACCAGTTCGAAAAACCCTGATCTTGACTTATATATATATATAATGATAAATTATATATCTTTCATAGTAGTGTAAAGATGATTATTTCAGGCTTAACAGGATCTTCATTGAATTGATAGTTTCAGGAGTCAGGTTGTGGTAGATAATAGAATGCTGTGGTAGATAATAGAATGCTTTTTTTGTTATGTTTTTTTTGTAATGGTTACAGGGTCATCTCATAACAAGGCATCAAGATGTTCCCACACCTCCTAGAATAATCTCCTCAGATTCGTGACTGTCTTATGTGAGCAAATGTGCCGGTCACCAAGGAATGCCGGTCACCACAAATGGCCTCCCTTGTTGTTATTCCAATAACTCAGTAAACCTTATCTGTCTAGTGTCCTGTCAGTAAAATGTCCTGTTCTATTAGTCTGAATGGCATCAACTATGTATTAGACCTTTGATGGAATTACAGTCTACCTTTGATAGATGATATAGTTATTAGCAGTCCAATATATAACAGAGTTATAAGCTATAAGTCCTAAGCCATAAGCTACAGTCTCATTCTGATGTTATAATATAAGAACAGTACCTTGATGGGCTCTCTTTCTGTCCTAATTCACCTGTTGTCATAGTGACCAACTACTCCTCTCCTAAAGGAAAATCTTATCTGGCTTGACTATGAATCTTCTCCTTGTCTGTCTTCAGACAGTCTACCATGTCCTAGAATCCTCCAACAGGTCTCAAACTATAGCTATACAACTTTCTCATCTAGTAATACCATTCTAAACTGTTCAAACTGTATTTAACCATGATTATATAGAATCTACTCAACAGTAGGGATCAAACACCCAGCCACCACTTAAATGAGATTACTTCTTAGTAAGTAAAATAGCCATAACTATTTCCCTTAATTTATTTCAGCAACATTGTTGGTTATTGCTTTCAAAATTAAGGTAAAAAACCATCATGATAAACAATCAGGGTTTTTTGTACTGTGTTTCTTACCTTGTATCACAAGGTAAATGTCTCTTTGCAGATTAGGGGTTTAGGTTAAAATGTACAATTTGGTGGCCTTTGTTAGTGCAGCAGCCTAAGCCACTGGCTCTGGGACACGTACACAGTACACTCTAACGTGGGTTCTGACACACATACAGTACACTCTAACGTGGGTTCTGACACACATACAGTACACTCTAACGTGGGTTCTGACACACATATACAGTACACTAATGTAAGTTTTGACACACATATAACATGGGTTCTGGCCTACATATACAGTACACTCTAACCTGGATTTTCACACATACGGTACACTCTAACATGGGTTCTGGCCTACATTTACAGTACACTCTAACATTAATTCTGGCCCAGCACTTGGTCAACAAAAACTCATGAAAAGTGATGAATAAATATATTATGTTATACATATATAAAAACATGTTGCCTGTGTTCAGAGAAATCAAAAAAGTGTCTTTGAGGTCATTCCTTGACTTCACAGGTTCCTAAAACACTATAAGAATTTGCCAATAGGTAAGGCAACTCTTTAAACCCAGAATATTGTTATTATTAATTGTAGTGCATAATATGGAATGAGCTAATGGACTGTTCCCAAATTGGTATCTTTCCCAGGAAGTGACATTATCTGCCTTTTATGAAGTTGGTGGTGAAAAGAAAGATAAGTGTCTTCTTTCAGTTACTTTACTTTGAGTTATGTAATGTCTGACAGAGGGGGACATGCTCATTGTGTCAGCATGCATTATAAAGTTATTTGTTTAAAATATTTAATGTAATTATATAAAATAATTTAAGCCTCTCATGAATGCACACCATGTGGTTCCATGACCTTCACCACATGGCCAGTAATGGCTGCCAATACAATTTTCTCTTAGGTTGCAAAAAATCATGGTTTGTATTTCTTCTACTGATGGTTGAGCCATACTACAATGTTTGACCCATACTGATCTACACTCATTGGCCACTTCATTGGGTACACCTGTTTAACTGCTTGCAAATATCAAATCAGCCAATTATGTGGAAGCAAGTCAATGTATTTAGGCATGTAGACATGGTCAAGATGATCTGCTTAAGTTTAAACCAAGCATCAGAATGGTAAGAAAGGAGATATAAATTATTTTGAACTTGGCATGGTTGTTGGTGCCAGATGAGCTGGTTTGAGTATTGGGGAAAACACTAATATAAAATCAACTCATTTTATTGTTTAAGTAATGGAAACCAGTAATCAACTCAAATAAATATGGATTTATTATTTGTTTCCCTAGAATTTCTTGCAACAGCAGATGCTGTAAATGTCCATTTTAAATGAGCATATTTATATATGGAAAAAACTAAACCCCTCAAATGTCTCACTTTACAAACACACTTAGTGTATTAAGGGAGATTTTATCTTTAATAGTATATCAGATTTTTTTAAAATATGGATTTAAAACCTTTTCAAACTTGATTTGTCGATACCAGGGTTGACAAAACAGACATACGGGTGTGGATTATATGTAAAAAATTATAATAATGATACAGCCTGTTATGGCACTGCAGATTTCTCTGCGAGGTAAAGACCTAATTCATCCAAAAAAGGTCTTAGACTTTTTAAACAGTACTTTGGAAATCAAACATTTAGAATTGGAATTGGCATGTTTTCACGACCCACATACTCTAGATTGTAGCAATTTTTTGAAAGACTGTTGATCTTATTGATTGTTTCTTTGTCACAATCACAAGCAAACTACTTTGATTTATTTATAGACAGTACAGTCAGATGTAGATGCTAGGAAGACTAGATATGTAGAACAGAGAGGAAGACTAGATATTTAGGACAGAGAGCAAGCGCACAGAGAAGTGGCTGAGCTGAGGTTCAAACCCCCATCACCAAGGGGCATGTGTGGTCCGGAGTCAGGAGCTTAGACTAGTGATGGGCATTTGAGGCTTCATTACTGTTCATCAAGCAGCAGGATCAATCTGTCAACACATACTTAGAATTTACTTAAAAGTAAATTAAATAAAAGCTGTCACTGATATTTGACACATTGCAATGCATTTAAAAAATGTAATAATGGGCATTTAAAACTTAATTTCCTTTTTTCTAGCAGCAATATATTGTGCTGGCAGCAGTTAGATTTTTTATTTCCAAAAGTCATTTTTTAAATGCATTGCAGGGTCAAATATCAGTGACAGCTTTTATTTATGAGGTCAAACACTGATTTTGGACGAGAAGGCCTAACTAGCAACCGCCATTTCAATTCATCCCAAAGTTATTCAATGGGGTTGAGGTTGGCGCTCTGTGCAGGCCACTCGAGTTCCTACACACCAGACTCATTGAACCATGTCTTTATGTACTTTGCTGTGTGCATAGTCACACGAAAGAAACATGAAAGGACCTTCCCCAAACGCTAAATCTTGTCCCTCTAAAAGGTCCCACCTGTTATGATTTAAATGTGTATATTATAAACCTATACGGGTCCTTAAACCACAAGCAAAATAATGCTTGCAGATTAGCCCAGTGGTCCCACAGACGGCATTGTAATTGCCATGCACCATCCATGTTTTGGTGGTGTCAAGTACTGCTGAAGAAAGGGAAGCAGAAGCAAATCGCTGAGTTGTTGGTGAGGCTTAATCCAAACATAGAATGTAGCAGTACTGACATAAACAGTAACATTGAGCGGCGGTGCCAATGAGGAGTATGTATACTGACAGTAATGATTGTATAGGCTACAGGTGTTGAATGTAATCAAGACAATATTAGAATCTGAGGTGAAGGGGTAAAGTCCGGTTTTGGCCACAGTGTGGCAGTCACACTCCATGGAGCAGTACAGGTGGTTTGTAGTTGAATATGGTTGTCTTGCCGCTTGTGAATCCTTGTGGTGGTTTGAGAGTTCTCAGCCAATCACGAGTTGAGATGTTTGTTCTCATCCAGCCAATCATCAGTGGATCTTAATGTCAGCATCCCACTTTAGAGCCGACCATACATCCTCACCAAGGTCCTCACCTGCACACTACTCCACTAGTACAACCTGATTCCAAAAAAGTTGGGACCCTGTACAAATTGTGAGTAAAAAAGGAATGGAATAATGTACAAATCTCATAAACTTATATTTTATTCACAATAGAATATAGATAACATATCAAATGTTGAAAGTGAGACATTTTGAAATGTCATGCCAAATATTGGCTCATTTTGGATTGCATGAGAGTTACACATTCCAAAAAAGTTGGGACAGGTAGCAATAAGAAAAGAAAAGTTAAAAGTACACATAAGGAACAGCTGGAGGACCAATTTGCAACACATTATGTCAATTGGCAACATGATTGGGTATAAAAAGAGCCTCTCAGAATGGCAGTGTCTCTCAGAAGTCAAGATTGGCAGAGGATTACCAATTCCATCAATGCGGCGAAAAATAATGGAGTAATATCAGATAGGAGTTTCTCAGAGAAAGATTGCAAAGAGTTTGAAGTTATCATCATCTACAGTGCATAATATCATCCAAAGATTCAGAGAATCTGGAACAATCTCTGTGCGTAAGGGTCAAGGCCAGAAAACCATACTGGATGCCCTTAGACGGCACTGCTGCATCACATACAGGAATGGTACTGTAATGGAAATCACAACATGGGCTCAGAAATACTTCCAGAAAACATTGTCGGTGAACACAATCCACCGTGTTCACCGACAATGTTTTCTGGAAGTATTTCTGAGGAAGTATTTCACAGCCCATCCAGGGCTGGACGTTACAGTACCCCCCCCCAAGCCCACCACACCGGGGTGGGCAATACAAGAGGCCCGGGGTCTGGCGGGACAGTGGGCCCAGGGTCTGGCGGGACAGTGGGTCCGGGGGAAAGGCAGTCCAGGCGGCCGGGGGAAAGGCAGTCCAGGCGGACTGTGGCGGTGGGCAGACTGCTGCCGGAGACTGTGGCGATGAACCCCTCTCGGAGAGGGGCATGTCGGCCATCTTGGGAAGGGGGCCAAACATGGTTTGCAGCAGGTGGGTGAACCTACTGTGGTCCTCCAATATAGGGTGGTCCGGCTCCCACAGGGCCAGGGCGAAGGTAAGAGCCCCACCCTCCAACCGGGAAATAGTGAGGGCTACCAGGTCCCTCTCCGACAGCAGGCTAACCTCCTGCCGCCTCCCTAGACCCCTAACCCACCCTATTCTGGGACTGACGTGGGAAATAAAGGGAGTCCTAGGGAACGCAGCTGGAGGCCTAGGGGAGCTAGTCTGTATGCTGGGGGTGCTAGCCTTGACGATAGGGGTGCTAGTCTTGACAATAGGGGTGCTAGCCTTGACGCTAGGGGAACTAGCAGGGCTAAGAAAGCTATCCTGAGAGCTGGCAGAGCTAACAGGGGTGGTAGTCAGACGGGGAGCCTCACCTAGAGGACTACTATCCTGCACCTGGGTACTACAGGGTCTAGCTGGAGAGCTAAGGGGTTTAGCTGGAGAGCTAAGCTGAGTGAGAGGACAGCTGGGAGGCATGCTAACCTGAGGGCTAGGTGGACAGGTAGGCTGGGAGCTAACACTGCTGCTGGCATGTGACCTAGCACTATAGCTAGCCTGAAAACCGGAGAGGGAGCTATGGGACCTAGCCAGGGCTCTGGAGGTGCTAAGGAAAGTCGGAGGAAAGCTAACCTGGGAAATGGGAGAACGAGGAGGGCTGGAGGGATTAGCAGGGACCTGGGGAACCCATGTTAGCCCGTCCACTCTGTCCTAAATACCTAGTCTTCCTCTCTGTCCTACATACCTAGTCTTCCTAGCATCTATATCGTACTGTCCTTTCTATATATATTAGTTTACTTGTGATTGTGACAGAGAAACAATCAATAAGATCAACAGTCTTTCAAAGACTTTCTACAATCTAGGTCTTTTAAAAGTCCCTTTTCGTTAAATTTATATTCTTTATTTTTTTCATGGAGATTACAAGATTTCCCGTTTGGTTTCTTAATATCATGCCCCACAATCGAATATGAAATCGTATCTTGTTTTTACTGTGGCCAAACAAAATACGAATGAACGGAAAACACGTTTTTCCGTATGTTTTCTGTTTTTGAATCCTGTTTAGCAATCAGCAACCTGTTAGAAGCTCGTTTATTTGTTTTTTCGTTTTATTCCAAAAATGTAATAACAGAAAAACTGATCGATTTTCATTACTTAGTTTTTTCGCCTAATGTCATTGAAAAACTTGATATTTTCTTTTGTAAATAGGGTGGGGTTTAATGTATAATCAGGCCCGTCACGATCATGGATGTATTAATAACAGGATGGAACGATCTCATTCATTTCAACGGAGAGAGCTTGAAGCCCAATTGAACAACTTTTTAAAATGATATCCGAGCATACTGCGCAGCCTCAGCTGAGCGTGATGACGTAGATGTGATGTGAGCAACGTCTCTGAAAGCGGTAATTTTTATGTTAGACGCGCCTGAAGAATCTGCTCCCATTTGCATAGACAGCATTCCCGAATCTTGCTCATGTAGAGACTTGAGACCATAGTAGCAACCTTTGGTAAGTATTCTGATTATTTTTGTA
>JACXGM010013069.1:0-23379 GCA_016801145.1 Umbra pygmaea
GCATTACGTAGAATGACATAATAATATAAAAGGCCACAGCATTACGAAGAATGACATAATAATATAAAAGCCCACAGCATTACGTAGAGGTCCTAGTGCTAAAATTAGGTTTCTTATCAGTAACAATATTACCCTTAAAAATACAGTACACATGTATCTATAATAAATGATTATGAATGAGTGATAAACCATTAGAAAATGGTTAATCACTTCAATTAAGGCTTTAGGACTGTGACAATAAGATTGTAAGGATGTACTTCATCTTCACAGTCGTCCACAAGCCCACTCCAGGTCTTGTTTGGCTTGCTTTTAGTTGAACAGCTTTCATAACACAGCACACGTGTGGAGCATAGTGAAGAGAATGCCTCCATCTGTGACATAATCATGGTGGACACACTTAGGTTGGTATACCGTAACAATAAGGCCTTGTCATGCTTGGGTAATCACAGCCACATCATGTAACATTACATTGATTTGTCCTGTCAGCCCGACATTTACGTATATTTTAAAAATATTTTTATATATGTATGTTTTTACTGAAAACAGGAACAATACAGGGACAATATAACCAGTTTCCGAAAATACACTGTTATTTTGTTGATAATATGCATTTGTTGCTAGATATTGTGAAATGTCAATTTTGCTATTCTACTATTGTCTGTCTTTTTTTCAAGTTGATGTTCTTAACCCTGGATCCAATATGCTAGCTCTTAAAGTTGTATAATAATTTTTGTTACAAAGTGCAGCTTTAACTACTGTATTTGGTCTGGTTGAAGTGAAGTAGTTTCGATTAACATCCCATGACAACCACTTCTCATCTTGCTGTTGCTATGCCACAGATATGTTACAGATAGCCCTTTTATCTTTTTCACTCAAATTCCTGATCAGGGATTACCCTAAATGTATGGTTGTAAACATTGTATGGCAATGTCCAACTTATACACACGCATAGGAAACAGGCAGTGCACAAGCTGAAGTGATCTTGAGAATCTATTTCTAGGTGAGGAAAAATCAATCCTGAGATAACAATTATAAAATGTATTATTTTGAACCCAAACCAACTTTTGGCTCTGTCATAACCTCACATGAACTCTCCTATCACTGCTATGTTGATGACACTCAACTATTTCTCTCCTTCCCCCTTTCTGACATCCAGGTGAAAACCTGCATCGCTGCATGCCTGGCTGATATCTCTGCATGGATGTCAGCACACTACCTCAAGTTCAACCTTGACAAGACTGAGCTACTCTGCTTCCATGGGAAGGCCTGTCCACTCCAAGACATGTCCATCCCAGTTGAGAACTGCACAGTGTCTCCATCCCAGAGTGCTAAGAACCTTGGCGTGATCCTGGATGATACTCTCTCGTTCTCTGCAAACATCAAGGCAGTGACTCGTTCCTGCAGGTTCATGCTCGATAACATTCGCGTGAGCGTGACCAAAACCAGGAAGCAGCCCAGGTAATAATCCAGGCACTCGTCATCTCATGTCTGGATAACTGCAACTCACTCCTGGTAGGACTCTTAGCATGTGCCACAAAACCACTATAACTCATTCAGAACGCAGCAGCCCGCCTGGTGTTCAACCTTCCCAAGTCCTCCCACATCACCCCACTTCTACACACACTCCACTGGCTCCCAGTTGAAGCTCGTATCCACTACAAGGCCATGGTGCTCGCCTATGGAGCAACAAGAGGAGCTCCTTCCCCCTATCTTTGGGTGATGCTCAAACCCTACGCCCATACACAGGCTCTCCGTTCTGCTACCTCAGGTTCCTGACCATCTCACACCTTCCAAATCCAAGCAGTCAATAGTCTTCACTGTCCTGGCTCCTCAATGGTGGAACAGGCTAGAATAGCAGAGTCTCTACCTATCTTCAGGACATGTCTGAAGTATAGTTTATCCTAATTGTATTCACTCACTGTAAGTCGCTCTGGATAAGAGCTTCTGCTAAATGATTAAAATGTAAGGTATTTAAAATGTGACATCTGACAGTGAGCTACAAATATCATTTAAAATTGTACCTATAATTATACTGCATATTACATTTACCTTACAACTAACCAAATAATGCATGATTTTAGTGTGTATCGAGAAAAAAATTCTGAAAGACAGTGACCAGATACACCAAAAACCAGAGAAAAAGCTGTAAACAGAGACTCTATGAAGAAAATCAATGTGAATAAATTCTTTAGTCCGGGTCAGACAGCTGGTCAACATGAGGTCACTGGGAGACTGCAGTGAGGTCACCAAATACATATTATTTTATAAACAAAAATGTAATGTACAGATTATAGTATTAGACAATAGACAATTTTTTTGAGAGAGATAATTAAAAAATCATTAATGAGCACATTCCTTCATTGGTTTATTTCCCAGCAGAATTAAATAATGAATTGAAATGTATTAGTCAATGTACAAAGAAAACAAACATACATTTTACAGATTTTAAAGTTGCGTTGGGACACGAGATGTAAATACATAGGGTCCCTGCTGATTGAGTAAGGTTTGAAAAAACCTTTAGTTTGTATTTCTTTTTTGATGGACAATTCCTAATTTTTGCAGTCAGCGTGAATTTGGATGGCATATAATATCCCTGCCATCACGTTAATCTGTATGCGCTTGATTTGTTGAAAATGAGAAACACGGATTTCAGATCAGTGTCACTGATGAGCAACTAGCATTGGTTTCCTGCCTCCCCATTCGCAGAGCGACGCACCCAACAGACTTGTGTGTTAAGAGGGAACCCAGAGAGGGAGATAAACTGACAGTCTTTACTGATTGTTTGGCTTGTTTTAATACTATCCTCCTGATGGCACAGACACAGATGGAGAATCAGCTGCCAGCATCCCCCCTCTCTTTGCCCCCCACCCTTTCTGAGGGGTAGACACTGATCTGCCGGAGGAGCCCCCTCCTCTTTCTCCCCGAGTTGGCACTGATCTGCCAAAGGACCCTGGCTGTACCTCTCTCTGTCTGACAGTTGATCCTTTTCCTGCGCCGTGGCTGCTTTCCATCTGTGTAGGCGATAGACATGAGTGGACAGACAGGAGCGGACAGACAGGAGCGGACAGACAAGAGTGGACAGACAGGAGCAGACAGACAGGTCACAGTGGGGTGGCGTCTGGGGGTCCAATGCAGAGCTGGCTGTGTCTTTGAGAAAAATATTATTTTGCCTGTGATTTTTATTCACATGCAGCTTCTCTGCTCAATATCACATCCCATGGTGGCAGAGACCCATGCAGGCACTTGGCCACATCGAAATAAATCAATAATCCTGATCAATATAGTGTGTATTACAATATATTTTCATGATTATTCAGTACTGATTGATGATTTTCTATTCCTCACAAAGGACATTTGAATTCTGCCCCCCTCTTTAATCGGGTCAAAGTAAGCAAGCGATGGAGACGTTCCCATTAATAGTTACAATGAAGACAGAGACTTACACATTTAATGGCTGGCTGTTGCACTGGGGAAAGTGAGAGGAAAAGAACATGTGGAGTTTAAATGCAGTCTCTTCACAATATTTTAATGTGTCAGCTGACCATAATCTTATTTTTCAGCATTGAAACCACAAGGCAATAAAACAGCATGATAGTGTTACGTCCCTCTGTACTGCGGTCTGTTTCTCTGTCTGTGTTTCTCTCCGTGCTGCAGCGGGTGCAATCAGGAGCAGCAATCCAATTAGTGGCCCCTCCTTCCAAAGGGCAGGCACACCTGTTGTCACTCAACCTCAACTGCCAATATATATCACAGTGCTGCTCAGTCGGTCAATCTCTCTGTTTGTTTGCGAGCATGTGATTGATTGGGTTTAAGTTAGCTTTATGATTTATTCACAATATAACCGTCTTTGCGGGTGGGGTTAAATTGCTTTGTTTTTTATTCACAGGGGAACGGGAAGCATCTGGGAAAATCTTAATGTTAAATACACTAGGTAAGATCTGGCTGGAGTTTAAGGCAGGTTAGCACTGTGTGTGAGATGTTGGAGATTATTTTATTTTTTTGGTCTGACCAACCAAATGTGATTATTAAAAAAAATGCACAAAAAAAAGCCTTCCTGAAAGGCCACCCCAACACCAATGCATACCGAGGCAAAAATTACACATTTGAAAGAGCACAGACACCACCCCAAAGACCATGCATCTACACACACCAAATCAAACTTCAAAACCATTGATTTGCTATAAAAGTTTTGTTACACAACTTTAAAAGTTGTACTGTGATGTTAGTCAAAGCCCTCCATCTTGTTCCGGAGCACAAGCAGAAACCTGAAATTGGTGTTTATTTTTTGCCAGTGTGTTTGTGTAAGACTGTGTGAGTACACCTTTACTTCAAAGTTCTGGAGAGTGAGTGATAACAGTTTGTGCTGGAGATAGTGCATGGGACCCTGGTTAATTTGCAGTTGCCAGCGATGTGTTAAATGGCCATCTGTGATGAGGTGAGTGCCTCACTAATGACTTCCTGTCTGGATCAGAAGGAACAGTGGACATTCGGTCTGACTAGGGAGGAATGTGCCCACATTAGGTGTACTTTCAAACTAGTATTTTGCTGACTGTAGAGGGCAAGTTAAAGGTCCATGCTACTGGTGCTACACTGACTAAATTGTCAATCAATTACCCTTCTAGTAATGTGGCTCCATTTGGAACTTGAGAGAATCATTTTTAATGAATAAATATTTTGGTTTCCTACAACCAAATAGTTTTCCTGTCGGTTAATAACAATATGGATAATAATTAGTTTGCAGAATAGCTCCATTTAAGGAGGTAATTTAATCATTTCCAAATCATAAAAGAGACAACCAGCCTATTTTTATCAAAAATATTCTACTGTAGATTAAAAAGGCCAAGCCATAATCACACAGTTTACAGGTCTATTCCAGCCCTGTATTGGTAGACATGATTCTGCTTACCTCCAAATTACAGAGCTCTCCCCCCTTAGAGGACATTTACTGGGGGATAATTATCACTAATCATCGGCACCCTGTGTCTACTGTGTAATTGTACAGTAGTTACTTTGGACAGCTTTATCTAGCTATGGCATTTTGCTTTTAGCTTGATCAGCAATTCTCTTTGCAGGTTTGCCCACAGTAATTTACCTTTCAGTTTAGAACAAAACCTTCAGCCCTTCCACTGATGTGCCTTGTAATACATTACAATAGAAACAGTAATTTATAACTTATTGAGAACCCAGTGTGTTCAATTGATTTTCATTTTACTGTTTGATCATACTTTCGAAAATAACGAAATGAAAAGTTCCTAAATATTAAAAACAAAATACTATAAAGAAGAGTTAACATTGAGAAACAAAAACATAAACATTTGGTGTGGCCGCCCTTCGCCTTTAAAACTTAATCAATAATCTTAGGGAAAATGTTGAACAGTTTCATAATTAAATCAGCTGGTAGATTCCATGCATCTTGGAGAATTAACCACAGTTCTTCATCACACTTTCTTTCTGTCCAGGAAATCCCAAACAGCCTTGATGTTTAGATCAGGCCACTGTGGAGGCCGTACCATCTGTTTCAGAGCTCCTTGTACTTATTTCCTCTGAAGATACCCTTTATGGTATTGTGTGTTAGATCTAGGGTGCCTAAGACATTCTGCAGGCTACAACAAGCATGCAAATGCAGCATAACTGAACTTAACTGCCTTAACTGTTCAATAAAACCACAAATAAAAAAATAGAATAATATATATAGTACTTAATTACTTTTAGACCCTCACCAGCCACCCTCACCAGTACACCTCCCTAGTACCGGGTTGGAACCCCTTTTTCCTTCAACACTGGCTTAATTCTTCATAGCATAGATCCAACAAGGTGCTGGAAACATTCCTTAGAGAAGATGGTCCTTGTTGACATTATTGCATCACACAGTTACTGCAGATTTGTCGGCTGCACACCCTTGATGCGAATCTCGCATTCCACAACAACCCAAAGGTGCTCAACTGAATTGGGATCTGGTGACTGTGGAGGTCGTTTGAGTACAGTTAACTCATTGTCATGTTCAAGAAACCAGTTTGAGATGATGTGAGCTTTGTGACATGGTCTATTATCCTGCTGGAAGGAGCCATTAGAAGATGGGTACACTGCGGTCATAAAAGGATGGACATGGTCAGCAACAATACTCAGGTAAGCTGTGGCATTTAAACAATGCTCAATTTGTAATAAGTGTGCCAAGAAAATATCCCCCACACCATTACACCACCACCATCAGCCTGAACCATTGATAGGCAGGATGGATCCATGCTTTCATTGTGTTTACGCCAAACTCTGAACATACCATCTGAATGTTGTGGCAGAAATCGAGACTCATCAGACCAGGCAACGTTTTTCCAGTCTTCTATTGTCCAACTGTGGTGAACCTGTAGCCTCAGTTTCCTGTACTTAGCTGACAGGAGTGGCACTTGGTATGGTCTTCTTTCTACTGTAGCCGATCTGCTTCAAGGTTCAACATGTTGTGAATTTACAGATGCTCTTCTGCATACCTGGGTTGTATTTGAGTTACTATGGCCTTTCCAACAAGGGGTTTTTGCCCATAGAACTGCCACTCAGTGGTTATTTTCTCTTTCTCTGACCGTTCTCTGTAAACCCTCAACATGGTTGTGCAAATAACTCCGGATCAGGACTTTCTGAAACACTCAAACCAGCCAGTCTGGCACCAACAAAAACGCCACATTCAAAGTGACTAAAATCACCTTCCTTCCCCATTCTAATGCTTGGTTCAGCAGATCATCTCGACAATGTCTACATGCCTAAATGTATTCACATGCTGCCACGTGATTGGCAGATTAGATATTTGCATTAATGAGCAGTTAAACAGGTGTACCTAATGAAGTGGTAGATGAGTGTGTCTATATACAGTGCCTTGAGAAAGTATTCGGCCCCCTTGAACATTTTGACCTTTTGCCACATTTCAGGCTTCAAACATAAAGATATAAAACTGTAATTTTTTGTGAAGAAGCAACAACAAGTGGGACACAATCATGAAGAGGAACAAAATTTATTGGACATTTCAAACTTTTTTAACAAATAAAAAACTGACAAATTTGGCGAGCAAACTTATTCAGTCCCTTTACTTTCAGTGCAGCAAACTCTCTCCAGAAGTTCAGTGAGGATCTCCAATGTTGACCTAAAGGACTAATGATGATAAATAGAATCCACCTGTGTGTAATCAAGTCTCCGTATAAATGCACCTGCTCTGTGATAGTCTCAGAGGTCCGTTGAAAGCACAGAGAGCATCATGAAGAACAAGGAACACACCAGGCAGGTCCGAGATATTGTTGTGGAGAAGTTTAAAGCTAAATTTGGATACAGAAAGATTTCCCAAGCTTTAAACATCCCAAGGAGCACTGTGCAAGGGATAATATTGAAATGGAAGGAGTTTCAGACCACTGCAAATCTACCAAGACCCGGCTGTCCTTCTAAACTTTCAGCTCATACAAGGAGAAGACTGATCAGACATGCAGCCAAGAGGCCCATGATCACTCTGGATGAACTGCAGAGATCTACAGCTGAGATGGGCAAGTCTGTCCATAGGACAACAATCAGTCGTATACTGCACAAATCTGGCCTTTATGGAAAGAAAGCCAATTCTGAAAGATATCCATAAAAAGTGTTGTTTAAAGTTTGCCACAAGCCACCTGGGAGACACACCAAACATGTGGAAGAAGGTGCTCTGGTCAGATGAATCCGAAATTGAACTTTTTGGCAACAATGCAAAACGTTATGTTTGGCGTAAAAGCAACACAGCTCTTCACCCTGAACACACCATCCCCACTGTCAAACATGGTGGTGACAGCATCATGGTTTGGGCCTGCTTTTCTTCAGCAGGGACAGGGGAGATGGTTAAAATTGATGGGAAGATGGAAGGAGCCAAATACAGGACCATTCTGGAAGAAAACCTGATGGAGTCTGCAAAAGACCTGAGACTAGGACGGAGATTTGTCTTCCAATGATCCAAAATATAAAGCAAAATTTACAATGGAATGGTTCACAAATAAACATATCCAGATATTAGAATGGCCAAGTCAAAGTCCAGACCTGAATTTAATCGAAAACCTGTGGAAAGAACTGAAAACTGCTGTTCACAAACGCTCTTCATCCAACCTCACTGAGTTCGAGCTGTTTTGCAAGGAGGAATGGACAACAATTTCAGTCTCTCTATGTGCAAAACTGATAGAGACATACCCCAAGCGACTGTAGTTGTAATCGCAGCAAAAGGTGGCGCTGCAAAGTATTAACTTAAGGGGGCTGAATAATTTTGCACTCCCAATTTGTCAGTTTTTTATTTGTTAAAAACATTTGAAATATCCAATAAATATCGTTCCACTTAATGATTGTGTCCCACTTGTTGATTCTTCACAAAAAATTACAGTTTCATATCTTTATGTTTGAAGCCTAAAATGTGGCAAAAGGTTGAAAAGTTCAAGGGGGCCGAATACTTTCGCAAGGCACTGTATATATAAAAGTAATTGAAGTTATGTAGTCCAAGGGAATGGGAAAAAATTATGGTCTGATGCACAAACAAATTGCCTTGGAATATAACAAGTTGAATGCACCTTTGACTAAAATGCTTTTGTTTTTTCTTGTAATATTTTCAAAAACTATAAATATACCACAGTGGATCATGCATTTCTACACCGTACTTGAGAATTATTTTGAATGAACAATGTCTCAGTGTGAACGTGTGTGTGTTTGTGGGCAAGGGATGATGAGAGAAGGAAGGAAAAGTAAAAATGGGGGCTTGCTGCTTTATGGTAATGTGATGTTCCATGGGCAACTCTCTTGGAGAGAGGGAAAGTAAGGACATGTTCTCGCCACAAGCGTTGTCCCTAGTCAGGCATGAAAACAGCATCAGTGTTCCTGCTGCAAAGCTTTGAAGCAACCAGTGCTTAAATGAGACCATCTGATGGCACAATATTCTGGGAAGGCTTTGGTCAGTACCCATGCTAAGGCCCTAACAGAGGGGGGCTTGCTTTAACATTTTACTGACCCTCCACCAGGCTGGACGTAACAATCATAAGCTGAACTCAAAGATCTAAGACTTTTTCTATATATACAAAAGCCCTATTTCTCTCAAAAACTGTTCACAAATTTGTATAAATCTGTGTTAGTTAGCACTTCTTCTTTGTCGAGATAATCCATCCACCTCACAGATGTGGCATATCAAGATGCTGATTAGACAGCATGATTATTGCACAGGGGTGCCTTAGGCTGGCCACAAGTCAAGTCAAGTCAAATTTATTTATAAAGCACAAGTGCCAACCAAAGTGCTGTACAATAATCTATATCTATATACACAGTACACAAAAAAACAACAATAAAAGGCTATTCTAAAATGTGCCGTTTCATCACACAGCACAATTCCACAGATGTCACAAGTTTTGAGGGATCGAAACAGACAACTCCCACGCAGTGATTTAAAGCCACAACAGGTGGATTCAGCACATTTGGCCAGCTACACAGCCTACTGAATTGTGAGTCAGCTCATGATAAATTTGGGGCAAAAACAAAAATGTTGCATTTATATTTTTTTTCAGTGTACGAACGTAAAAGTAGAGAAACAGCCTAAATTATTGATGTTCTAGTAATTGACCATAACTCAACAGGTCAAGCTCCAAAAATGTAGAGTTTTAGATTCCAAGTGTTTGAAATGCAGTTATTCTCTTTCCTCCCCAGGTCACATAAGCCAGGTGCTCATGAATACAGTATATCAGGAATTAAAGATGCATGAAGTTATTAATTATAGGTTGGACTTTTTTACAAGGTTATGTTTTGCTTTCCAGTCAGAAAACCAGGCTGTCAGTGTCTCCTGTTCTCCCCCCAGGTGGCCCTGAGGCCTGATGTTCGGACAATTACAACAGCCCTCGCAATTAATCAAAATGCAACCGTCAACCCTGGTTACATAAAGGAAGGTTTTTTCAGAAGTGTAGTCTTCATAAACGCAGGTCAATTTTGACTGTGAAAAATTACGATAATGAACACAAAAGTTAATACTGCGTCTAATCGTCCATTTTACTCCCTGGCAGAAGTAACCAAATGATATAGCAAGATTACACTTGCTATAAGAAGGCCAGTTAGAATCCCTTTCCCGTACAAGACATATAAAATGTGTTGTATTCTAAGCAGTGCGCATCAAACAGCCCTCCCTCCTAGATTGACAATTACTTGACTCCTCCTTCCGAGCTTCATGCCACAGTCAGCCAACGCTTCTCTCACTGGAAACAATTAGAATTGAACTAGAATTTTCTCTTGAAAGGATGGTATTGCAATCAAGGCTGCTAACAGTGTTTAAATAGCCATCGCAAGATGATTGCTTGTCACTGATTAGAAACCATCAGATAGAAATAGAATGTATATGAAAGTATGTAGGTTATTACATATTAGAGCAATCAGCTTTATTGTACCACCAAATATGCTTTATTATAATTTATATGATCAATTAACCCTCAATAAATATTTGCCTTTACAGAAGTGACGAAATGAACATTTTACATAATTACTTCCCAATGAAATTCCAATTTCTTAAAACCTCAGATTGAGAAAGGCAGTTGTGCTTCGTATTTGAATGCAGTAGAGACAAACCAATGTGCATTAACCACATCTACCTCTTAAAGCTTGTTTCTAGCCTAAGTAATTTCAGATATGCCCTTACTGTAAAAACCTGCCTTGCTCCCTTATGAAACATTGGCACGTCATATTGGCTGGACTGTAGCCTAGCCCAAGCACTCATGCTGCGGGATGGACATGAAATAGCAGCGCTACACTTGGCCAGTGTATAAAAACAATGTAAATTGTTCAATATAGTCTGAGGTGCCTGTGAGATTTTAATGGAATTTAATTGAAAGATGGACAGAATGATGGATTTAGCAGTCCTATGGATGTTTTCAGAAATCATGGACAACATTGTGGAAATGAGCCTTCTGTTGCCAAGGACACATATAACACACAGCAAAGATGGTGACACCCTCCTGTGTCCTGTGAGGGTTGCTAATAACAGTGTCTGAGTGTGAACACAGTGCTCTATGTGCTGGGGATGAAGTGTGTCATCTTTATTCAGATTGGCTGGTCACTTTCCCAGACTAATTAATTCTACTGCTTGTACCATCTCTGCATTGCCACAAATCTGGTGGAGGAATTTCATGCAAGGCTAGATTTCATTCTGCTGCCAACTGACCCTGCTCTAACTATTCTTCATGAACCTCAAACACCCTGGCTATGACATTTTAGAAGATAACCTGTCATATTTCGCTCTCAGGAAAACAGTTTCTATATAACAAAGTGTTGGCTCTACCCTCATCATTGAGTCAAGTCAACCAATCTCATAATTTGCACTTCCAGAACAAGATGGAGAAAAAAAACTACAGAAAACAACCAGCTCAGGGAACGCATGCTGGGCTGCTGACAGGTGTTCAGGATGCATTGTGTAGCATGAGCGCCACATAGTGGCAGCAGCAGGAATAGAATGATCACACAGCAGAGTAGAGCACTGGAGAGCTTCAGCAAGGCACATGTTGTGGAACATTCTGACTGAAGTAAAGTAGGTACATTTAAACAGCTGATATCGATCATTTGTTTCACACTAACTTTACTGCAAACACTTATTGCTCTGTTTATAACATTAAGTTATTGTATGCAAGTATGTCAGTGATTCGAAAGCATATTCTATGCATACCTGCTTTATATATTGGGTTGCACTTCTGGATTGGGAAAATTCCATTCAAAAGAAGTTAAACAAATCATCTCAAATAATAAGGTAGTGCAACAAATAATTTTTATTCATAGTGAAAACTAAATGAGATGTTCCTCCATCTCTGAAGTGTAATGGATCCGTGTTGCAAGCTTTGCATTGGTAATGTCCGTCACTACCGACTTGTCGTAGATTTGTTTCCTATTGGCTATTGCGACAGTACTGACGTAATCACAATCTTACTCATCCCAATAGATATCAAACATGTTTGATATGATCGGGGCGAGCCCGATTTGTGTGAGGGCAGATCGGGAGGTGTAAGATTCGATCTGTGAACGCCTCACATTAGCAGATAGTCTGCACCAAAAATCTCCACCGATCGAGGTCATCGATCAGATTTTTTCTCAGATTCTCGGGAGGTGAAAATCGGGCATAAATCGGCCTAAAACTCCTGGCCCGTATTCATAAAGAATCTTAATGCAAAGAGTAGCTCCTAGTGAGAAAATTCTAAGAAAATTCTTAGAAATGTGGGCGTTTACTCTTAAGATAAAAAAAAATCCTAGTAAAGAAAAAAGTAATTCAGAAAGCATCTTAACTCTTAAAAGAGGTCCTATAAGATATTTGGCTACTTAACTGGGAAAATGCAACAATGTAGCAGTGATGACTTGGGTCTGTCACAACCTTCTGTAAGCAGAGTGATCACACAAACAATTACAGCACTTTCAGAACCTCTTATTGTGTCGCAGTGCATTTCCTTTCCACTGGACATTCCCACCTTGCAGGCATAAAAAACTACATTTATGAATATAGCAGCCTTGTTGTCGTAGTAATTGATGGAACCCACAACCGAATTATTCAACGTGATCTCCGAAATACGTGATACTACCACGGACACTTCAAACTCTGTGGCAGTTTCACGGAATACTTAAAATCGCTCAGATTTTTCCTTCTTGGACAACCAACCAATCACAGTCTTCAGAAGATTGTGTCATACATAGCAACGGGGTCAGCCCCGCCTCCTCACTAAGATAAGAGTTTTTGTCTTTTCCTTGCTCAGATTTGCTCTTAGATGGGTCTGGAATCGATCTTAAGCTAAGACTCCTACGTAAAAGTTTTTAAGCTAAATTAGGAGTTTTCTAAGAGAATTCTTAGAATCTTTATGAATACGGGCCCTGTAGTTTGTTCCCAGCATTAGTCTTAATGTATTTCTGGGCCCACTGCAACCATTTCTGTTTGTGAGCATTGGTTAGGAGTGGCCGAATAGTAGGTTTATGCACAAATGCAAGCCTCTGCAGGATCCTACACCTTGAGGACCACAGGACTCTAGAGGCACCAGCAGCTTCAAATACCTGTTTGCTGCTTTGTAATGGCAATTTAGCAACTGCTGTCTTAATCTGAAGAATTTGTCTGGCAGTGACCTTCCTCATTATGCCAAGGCATTGCACTATTTGACGCTTTTCCGCAGCAGAGAGATCCTTTTTCTTTCCCATATTGCTTGAAACCTATGGTCTGCTTAATATTGTGGAACATCCTTAAGTGGTTGTCCTTTAATTGGGCTCACCTGGCATACTAATTATCACAGGTGTTTGTGATTTATTTCAGTGATCTAAGAGCCTGGAGACACAATACCATCCATGAGTTTGATTGGAAAACAAAATATTTAATGTTTATGACACTTAATTCTATTTAAATAATAATTTGAATCTCTGTTAATACAGCCTTTAAAATCCACACTGCTTTTAACAACCACCCAAATGTGTCATTTTGACCTCTAAATGACAAACGGTATGGGGAGAATCAGCATTTGTGACAGGTATTCTAAAGCTGTATTAGTTCATTATTTCTAACCAGAATTTGCACAACTGCACCATGGTGGCTAGGGTTCAAATCCTGGGTGCGGCATTCTGGCTATTATCGGGGGCTCTGCTAGTGGCCGTGCAAAATGTACAGTGCTGCCTGAAGAAGATGGGTAAATAGATGAACACAATTACATGCTTTTGTGCAACTCCTTGTGTGCAGATCCGATGCCTGTGATTTCAGTCATGGTTGTATAGTTGGAGAAAGTCCTTGAGCAAACTGTTAATGTTCAGCTCCAGAAAGCGCTTGAACAAAAGCTCTGAAACAAACATGTAACCCAATGCTGTTTATGACTATTATATGAATTCTGTTTCGTTTTGCAATTTTACACAACTGGTAGACTTTACACAATTAATAGATGGTGCCCATACAAGCTGCCTCCCACTGAAGAGATATTTGATGTAATGTCATGAAAAGCACTTTATGCTTTGTGACATGGTGTACATGCTGCTGGAAGAAGCCATTTGAACATGGGTACACTGTGGTCAAAGGAATGGATATGGTCAGCAACAATATTCAGGTAGGCTGTGCCATGAAAACTATTCTAAATTGGTACTAAGGGGCCCAAAGTGTGCCAAGATAATGTCCCCCACTCCATTATACCACCACTTTCGCACTGATCACACAACATGGAAGCCTTTAGTCGAATCATGCATGGGATGATTACATTCACCAATTATACCGGTACATCCACGACTGAATTTACAGGGCCCCGATCTTGACACAAGGAGTCGCTGGAGAGCAACGTGGCAGGATAGATCGTCTAAATTATCTAACCCAAATCCCGGGCAGCGCTATGCCAATTTTGAACTGCCTTGTGCAGGAGGCCCGGGGAAAGTCAGAACCCACGGTCAGGCTCGCACCGATAACAAGAGTGACGTAGACTGTCCACTGTGTTGTGATTGTTGGAGCTTGTATTGCAAGACAAATTTCCGTGTACACGGATAATAAAGTGCTATCTATCTATCTATCTATCTACAATGCAGCGATTAAGCCAGGGGTGTCCAAACCCTTTCATGGAGATGGGGGGCCTAGTGTATGCTGGTTTTCGCTTTCACCTTGTACAAGGCTGATGGAGTAGCTCACTAATTGGTTAGGATCACCCCTCACCTGGCAGTCTAGGTCCTAATTTTGCTCTAATTGAAGGGAAAGACCAAAAATCAGCATACACTAGGCCCTCCATGGAAGGGTTTGAGGACACCCCTGGACTAAGCCCACTACACCACACAGACCTGTTTACCCTAAATTCTGACGTTGCAGCAGAAATCAAGATTCATCAGACCAGGTAATGTTTCTAGAATCTTTTGACCAACTTTGGTGGGCTTGTGCAAATTGTAGCCTGTTTCCTGTTCTTAGCTGACAGGAGTGACACCCGGTGTGGTCTTTGCTGCTGTAGCCCATCTGCTTTAAGGTTCGACGTGTTGTGCATTCAGAGATGCTCTTCTGCATACCTTGGTTGTAACGAGTGGTTATTTGAATGACTTCTGCCTTTCTATCAGCTTGAATCAGTCTGGCCATTCTCCTCTGACTTCTGCAAAGGCATTTTCATAGAGAACTGCTAGGACCTGAACATCTTTCTTGGGACCATTCTCTATAAACCCTAGAGACGGTTGTGTGGAACAATCCCAGTAGATCAGCACTTTCTGAAATACTCAAACCAGCATATCTAGCACCAACAACCATGCCACATTAAAAGTCACAGAAGTCACATTTCTTACCATTTTTTATGCTTGGTTTGAACTTCAGAATATAATCTTGACCATGTCTACATGCCTAAATGCATTGGCTTGCCGCCACATGATCAGTTGATTAGATATTTGCATTAACGAGCAGTTAAACAGGTGTACCTAATGAAGTGGTCAGTGAGTGTACTCTATATTACAGGTGAGTGTGAGAGAGCAAAGAACGTACATTAATATAGATGAAGTGGCCAGTGAGTGTATATTGGCTATACATTTTCTTCATTTAGCAGATGCTCTTATCCAGGACAACTTACAGCAAGTACATGTACATTCCCTGGAGAGACAGGGTAAAGTGCCATGCTCCACGACATTGCCCACTTGGCAATCTACGGATTAAAAATCTGACTTCCTATTCATCTAATAGATACTTGGAGCACGTTGTAGATATGTAGATCTGTCTAGAAAATCATGACACTTACAAATTTAAAACAGCCATTTTCTGTCAGTCTTTCCAAGAAGGCTTTTGCAACAGCAGTGTTATGTTTTTGGCAGTGTGTCGACCAATAATATCAACGTGGTCATTGTAGAGGCTAAGAATTTTGAATCATAATGTCGATCACTTTTTATGGTACTACCATGAGGACCTTTTTGAATAGGCAGAGAGTTGACCAACCACTAGCCTAGTGATTTAAACGAGAACCAACCTTTATGAATGATTACACCAAACAACTGAATTGAAAAACTATTAGAAATTTTATTAGATTCATATTTTATAAAACAATTCAAGTTTCCAGGACAAAAGAAATAACAGTGCAAAACAGTTATTTTGGACATACAAATAGATATATTCACATAAGGTAGCATTCGGAAAAGTTCAAAAGGCAAACGTTTCAAGTACAATGGATTTATAGCACCACCCATATAAAAAGAGAGGCCTGTTTATCATTTCAAAGGAATTCATTATTTTACAAAACATCATTAAATACAAACAGCTTACACTCTTGAATTACCTTAGGGGAAATACTGTAAGATATGTCCCTTATGTGAAGGGTTAGGACAGCACACAGTCCATTAAATGACAACCAGTGATGATATCTTCAAAACTGTTAGCCCAGCGAACCTGTAAGTATTACTGATTGTTGTCAGCGGATCTTAGTGTTGGCCATTTCAGTGCTGGTCTATTTCAGTGTGTGTTCTAATTCAGCGTGTGCTCTATTTCAGCATGTGAAATCCTCTCCCAAGATTCTTTCGAGCTCCTGAATGCAAGGTGACAACAATGGACTGTGCACCAGAGCCATTTTAAACCTATAGGAAAAGTTGATAGAAACAAATTGTTTATGGGTGCATGCTAACTGGCTGATCTTTGCAGTCAAAAAAAGGACCAAATTATTTCGCACAAAATTATCATTGCACAAAAGACTGATTAGAATTCTTATGACATCTGACACATTTCCAAAAACAGGATTCTTACCTCCTGAAAAGCTCAGTGGCTTTGACGGGCTCAGGACAGTAGTGCTGTAGAGCGGTGATGCATTGGTCTGCCAGCAGGCTGTAACACTGATCCTTTACAGAGTTGTGGCTGCTTGTGTCCCACTGTGGTAGCTCGCTGGTATACCTCCACGCCACTAGGGCGTGTTCTAGTGCAGACTCCCACTGCTCATTCTGCAGCAGCCAATGGCCCCATTCCTGACAGGAAACCTGCAAGGAAGAAAATTACTTTTTGTTCAGATGCATAGCAAGTGTCACAAGTTCACACTGAACAAGATATCAACCCATTTATCAAATAACTAATTTAAGATTTAAAATATCTTGCAATTAAAACATCTTTGAAACACTAGGTCAAACAGTGTAAAAACAGTTTAAATGTATTTACTGCAAGTAGATCGAGGATGAGAACAAAACCACTGAATAAAATCTTAATGTAACTCAAAACAATTGATTCTATGGTTGAGATTTGCAAGGAACCTCACAATACGATTTTATCACAATGACTGGTTCCTGGAACCAATGTATTGCGATTCTCAAGTCTGACGATTCTGCAATTTATTATGACTAGATAGCGATTTTCGGCTTTGTTAAATTAGACAATGCTTTCAGTTATTCCCCCAAACACAATATGTCAAACAACATCAAAGGCTATAATAAAACCATCACAATCATTTGCTTAAATCTATTCAAATTTTATTGCTGACATAAAATGTACACAATTTATATACATCAGGATTACATTGAAAGGATAATACACCCAAAACAGAACACTGTATATTACAAATTACACAATGTATAATTGATTTTTCATTTTTTTTAGTTATAATAATTTTGCAACCAACGATGTGATTTCGCTTAAGGAAATCTGTTGAGTAGGCTGTTTGCAAATTTGTTTACACAGAATCTGGCTGGCTAAATACAGTATAACCTTAACAGAATAATAAAGTATTCTAGTTTCCAGTTTAAAGGATATTTAAAACAGAAGATTTTGAACACTTGTTCAGTCAATGGAGGACTGTATAATGATCGACCCGGCCGAAGGCATGTGAATTTAGGTTGATATTTAGCAAATATCAAAATCAGCCAATCACACGACAGCAAATCAATGCATTTATGCATGTACACATGGTACATGGTCCCTACTCAAAGGGGGAGGGACACTTTAGACCCACACTGCAACAGAAATATTTATCCTGCCCTGCCTCTCGAAGGTCTTTGAAACTAAGTAAACAAATAATCGACCACTGAGACCCACCACAGCCTCTCGGACATGCAATCTGGATTCCGACCTGGTCACGGATGCACCTTGGCGACTCTCAAGGTCCTAAACTTCATTATAACAGCCACCCGCCGCGTATCGTAAAGTCGCAAGCTGCACATTTTCCTGCAATGAATGTCGCTGTCTGTGGTTCTGAAAAAAGCTTTCAGAATGTGCCATTTAATTGATACCCTCTGCTTATTTGCTGGAAAAAATTTTTTATTTGTAATACATGGATATCACTCATAACAGTTAGTTGTGTGCAAAATGTAGGCACCCCTGACAATTTCCATTCATGAATAATAATACGAATAATTGGGTGTTTGGATCGGCAATTTCATTTTGATCTATCAAATCACTGAAGGACACAGTACAATTTCAGTGAAATTAGTTATTGGATGAACAGAAGATGTGCAATATGCATCAAAACAAAATTAGACAGATGCATAAATTTGGGCACCCTTGTCATTTTGTTTTATCCTAGCACTGATTAATTGGAACACACAATTGGTTTGGTGAGCACATTAAGCCTTGAACTTCATAGACTGTTCCTCAGTGGACACTGACTGCTTAAATCTCTGTGATAGCTTTTTGTAGCCTTCCCCTAAAAAATATTGTTGAACCACCTTTGTTTTCAGGTCATTTGAAAATTGTTTTGAGGCCCCATGTTGCCAGTCTTCAAAGGAGAGTCAAAAAGAACAACAACTTGTAATTGGACACCTTAAATACCTTTTCTCATGATTGGATGCACCTGTCTATGAAGTTCAAGGCTTAATAACTCACCAAACCAATTGTGTTCCAATTAATCAGTGCTAGGTAGTTATAGGTATTCAAATCAACAAAATGACAAAGGTGCCCAAATTTATGCAGCCGTCTAATTTCGTTTTGATGCATATTGCACATTTTTTGTTAATCCAATGAACCTCATTTCACTACTAAAATATTTCTGTGTCCTTCAGTTATTTGATAGATCAAAATGAAATTGCTGATCCAAACACCAAATTATTTATGAATGAAAATCATGTAAATTGTCCGGGGTGCCTAAACATTCGTATACAACCAGGCAGTTGTAATTAAGACATTCAGCAACAGGTGACACATTTGGCTTAATATTAGGAATAATTTATAGCGGCTGAATCTATAGGCCAGGAGCTACTGTACGGTACAGTGATTCGGATCCTGAATTTTTTTTTACATATTTTTGGTCTTGTCAATCACCATTTTTAATTATGTATTTGTTTCTGATTATTTCATACAACAGTGCTGTAAAGCATAAAAAATGGGTTCATAAAATTAAAAATTATGGTTTAATATACAATAGGTGAAATTTGAGGAAAAAAACATTTACATTTTGACTAGTCAATTGAAAGACATCGGTAGAGGCTTGTTCAACCAAAGAAATTATTAGCCCATATAGAGATCACTCATAATTATAATATAGTCCAGGCAAAGTACCGTAACTTATTTGAGCCAAAAATAAAATTGTAAACAAAATTTTCTTCAGCATTGATCATTTCTATAAGGTGTCCAGAACAGCATACTAAAAGTCCTAAGAAATCCTAGTTGAGGAAATATGTTAAATTCTCATAAATCCAAGATGTGTGCCAGTAAGGCCAAACAACAATACACCCCAATGGGGCAATTCCTTTACTCCTGGCCTCTTCGTGGCAGTACATTGTTTCACTCTGCGGCAGGTACTGAAAAAAATGGAACCGAAATGAAATATCAATTTCGATACCAGTAGTATCGGTTGACTTGGAACCGGTTCTATGATACCTCGATACCCAATCCTACTTATTATCAATTGAGCATTGTTTAAATCACTGGTGTCAAACCGGTTCCATGGAGGGCCTAGTGTATGCAGGTTTTTGCTTTTACCTTGTACAGGGCTGATTTGAGTAGGTCACTAATTGGTTAGGATCTCCCCTCACCTGGCAGTCTAGGTCTTAATTGGGCTCTTTTTGAAGGGAAAGACCAAAAACCAGCATACACTAGGCCCTCTGTGGAACCACTTTGACACCTGTGGTTTAAATGTAAGCCTACATGAGTATTGTTGCTGACCATATCTATCCCTTTATGACCACAGTGTACCAATCTTCTAAAGGCTACTTCCAGCAGGATAACACGCCATGTCAAAGCTCACATCATCTCAAACTGCTGTCTTGAACATGGCAATGTGCTCAATGTACAACTGGCTTCCACAGTCCCCAGATCTCAATCCAACTGAGCACTTTTGGTATGTGGTGGAACAGAAGATTCATATCATGGATGTGCAGCCAACAAATCTGCAGCAACTGTGTGATGGAATAATGTCAATATGGACCAAAATCTGAGGAATTTTTCCTGCACCTTGTTGAATCTCTGCCACAAAGACCAATGGCAATTCTGATGAAAACAGATTCCAACCCAATACTAGCAAGGTGTACCTATCGAAGTGGCCGTTGAACGCATATCAGATGAGAGACCAATAGACAAAATGTATGTAATGAAACCAATGCATGTGAATCTAGTGAGGTTTACAAGCTCCCGATAAATGCATGTCTAGAAGACTGGGATGAATGTTCAAACTGCCTTGAAGTACTGTATATTATTCTGAAGGCACAGCGTGCAATTACAGGAAATGTAAACTGAATGTAAACACTAATGACGATGTTGACGCCCAGGATTCCCAACCTAGAGAATATGCCCCAAAAGATTTGCTAAATATAATTTATGTTAAAATTCATTATATTGCTGGTAGGGATGTTCCGGTACCAACATTTTGACTTTGACACTGATAATTTTGGTACCTCAGTATTGATATCAAATCGATACCATGGCAAAAATCACTGACAAACATAAAAAGGTATCTGGCAATTTAAAAGTGTTGTACACATTATTATATATTGTGTATTTTTTTCTTAGGCTATTATATAGGCCTAATTGCCTCTAATCTAAACACCTGGATTTCCCCAAGGGGTTAATTCCTTAGCATTTCACTCATTATGTACAAATGACAATTTATGAATAATCAAACCACATCTGAATAACACTAAACTTGGTAGTTTATATTTATTTGATAGTTCCAATCGAAATAGTGATTCTTTTAATAATGTAATAGTTGCACATTTTTTGTGCACATAGAGAATTGTTTTTCGGTAGGCCTGATACTGCCTGATATCCTATGATTATGCACAGGATGGGAACAGGCATACATTAGTGGCTGTGAGGACAATAGTGATACTGTGGTGATGAAACTTCAATGAGTCTTGCCCCATTTGCGAGACCAACTTTGAAACACCTTTTACAAACTGACGCTGCAATGTTTTCTTTTATTACTTGGCTTGTACACAAAGTACTTCCATATTTTACTATGAGCAGCATGCTTTTACACAATTAGATTGCGCTCCATTGCTATTCTCTCTTAGTAGCCAGCATTCACTCTCTCTCCCTTTTCTACACAGACACATTCTCACAGCATTTATTTTCAAATGGAACTGACATTGTCAGAACTTAATTTTCACTTATTTTGTTCCAATGAAAAGCAATATGCATTATTTAGCATAATGTTTTACTTGACTATTGAAATACATTAAATGTTAGTATTGTATTTTTGAAATTCTGGTACTGCTGGTACTCTTTCTCAGTACCGGTTTACAGCACAATCCTAGTTGCTTGTAGTCTGGCAATCACCATACCAAGCTCAATCTTTTAAGTCTGCGGAGTCTGCTCTGTATTTTCTACTGAAAAAGAGGTGATCAACAAGCCTAAATAAAATGACTCATTGTGTACGCAATTGGATTTTCCTTCAACCAAGCAATACAACAAAACTGCTTGCCATCGCTTCTCTATTGTCATTGTGTTAAACCCGCCCAGGTGGATAAGCCAGTTTGTGATTGGTCCCTGCAAAATTGTAACTGAAGCAGGATAGAAAAAAAATGTACACTTTTCCAGCCTGAGCTGCAGGGCGAAATCAAATCGCCCGCAGATTGGGCTGGGTTTACCCAGTCTAAGTTGCTGGAGTAATGCAAGAATTAAAAATATATACCTTTATTAGAAAATAAAATTAACACACACAAATTAAATCCACCCAATTAAAAAAGCCAAGAATGTGGCAGTCCCAGGCACAGAAAAGTATGAAAAGGTTGTTTTAAAATATCTATTTTAAAAGGGGTGTCATAAGTAATTATGTAATACTATAATTAGAGGTCAACCAATTTATCGGTATGCAGATTAATTGGCCGATTTTTGGTCATTTTTTACATAATCGGCATTGGCCAATATCAAGCCGAATAACCCTTCAAAGCCAATTGACGCTCTGGTGGGCGAACGCGATTATGCAAACCCTACATGCTAGCAACTAAAGCTTGGTACCGTTGGAAAGGGGAAGATCCGACAAAAATAATAAGTGGTGGCTCATCTCTGTGGGATAAACACAGCAGGAGCTATGGTGCCTCAAAGTCAGTCAAAACTAAGTATGATATTATGCACAGGGGCGGATTAAGGTAGTCAGGGGCCCCTAGTTTTCTTTTTGTGTGAGGCCCCTCCCCTAATCATTGTGCTTTACTGGAAAAATATATTTAGTGCCATACATGGTCCACACGCAAGTATGGTGAACTGGCATACACACACATTGAGACAGCCACAATTACAGTGTTTTCTTTACATTGCTTCAAGTGGTGGACCACAACAGTAAGACAATTACCACCACACCACATAGGTAAACTGAGAAATTGAACATTACAGACAAAACACAAATACAAACAAGCATAAGGCCAAGTGCTTGTTTGTATTTACAGATGTTGTAAGGTTTGAGGGAGCAAAGCTGTTGATGGAGCTAAACTGACAACTCCCTGGCAGCCATTTAAAGCCAAAACAGGTGGATTCAGCACCACGGACAGTTCCGCAGCCTACTAAATTGCAATTCAATTGCAAAATAAGCAATTCAGTAGGCTGTGGAGCTGGTTGATAACTGCACATTTTAGAGTGGCCTTTACAAGGTCTCTTTACGTCCTGTCCATAGCTCTCTGATTAATGAAAAAAATATCAATGACAATCACAGTTACTTCTGAAATTCATAATTTAGGGTGTAATTTGTGGAGGTTTACTCCCACATCTCTGCATTCTTTGGAGCTTCTGGAGTCTTTTGGCATATGGATGTTCCTCCAGCTGTTGCTGAAATGCATGTTTGTGTGCAGTGTATGGGTTGCAATAAACACTCAGTGACACACTCTCTTCACTATGTATTCTGGCTCACTATCGTCCATCTACTATCCAACCTACTCAACAAACCACAAAATTGAGACTATAAACACCTGAGTTGATTGTCTAATCCTCACCCCTGATTTTAGTTGCTATACCTGCGCATCCAACTTCCCTAAGTGCTAAATAATTACACTCATGTTTAATTTGGATAAAAGTGTGTACAG
>JACXGM010013070.1:0-23388 GCA_016801145.1 Umbra pygmaea
ATTAAAATCTTTTTTATTAATCACAGAAGTGGTGGAGGGCTTTATTATAGTAAGATTACTATGGTGAACACCACCTCGTTTATCCTTACACAACCTGGATCGAGGTACAGTCACAGTTTCAATGAGAAAAACTGAGCTCACTTCACTGGCTATGCTAGTGGTGGACTCCTCTAAGCTGGCAGACTGGCTAATAGCCTGCGATTACGTTTTGTCATGTCCGACGTGTGCTCAATCTAAATCCCCACGTCAACTGCCTACAGGTAAACTGTTACCATTGCCTGTACCCAATAGGCCTTGGTCTGATGTGGCCATAGATTTTGTCCACTGGTTATACAACCATTCTGGTGTTAATAGACAGGTTTTCGAAAATGTGACGGCTTATCACGAAAAATACAGTTCAACTGCCCCTAGCCTCAGCAGCGCCCAACATATAACTTGACTGACTTGACTTCTCAGTAAAACACACCACCCCTGGCCTCAGTGGTTTCAAAACATTTTACTAAATCCCCACCCCTGGCCAGAGTGGGTTTTGACTGCTTAATGTACAGTTTCATCCCAGTCATAAGACGCAATCGTACAGTCGCAAGCACATAGAGGGTAAGTCTCAGCATCAATAATAGAAACTTACTCACGTCTCAAACATATCATTAACTCCCACTCCAGCGCAGTAAAATGCCCTGCCAAGCTGTCAGTATAACAGTTATACACGGCTTTCAATTATTTATAGCCTGCCCTTTGCAGGATCTCCAGCAATAAACAAATGAGCATAATGGGGAAGTGTTTTACAGTTTTAGCCTACCGCTCTCGCCGGAAGATTTTACCATTGCTGCGAGGTTCACGAACACCAGTAGTGAGCCGGGAACGTTCCTCTCAGTCCTATAAATTGGTGAAGGAATAGTTCCTACTATTGTCTTTCCTAGCCTACTAAGTTTTTACAGACGATTGGCAAACTTGCTGTCTAAAAATGTATTTTTATCACATAAGTGATAAACAAGGTCACCAAACCTTATCCATGCAGTCAAACTCACGCTATGCCAACCCCGCTTTGAGTTCCAGTATCATAAGATTTACTTTGACGTACTATTTTACATAACATTGAACAAAGCACAAGACAAGGATTTAACATTCAGACTACAGACATGTATCTACACACATGCACGGCTTTGCTCCATCCACAAACACTCAGTATTTAATTTAAAACGTGGGGTTTAGTTGTGAGAGAAGCAGACCCGCAGCGTCTTCTCTGCCGGACAGCATAGCGCACAAACAAGTTAAAGTGACCTGAAATATTTCAGTTGGTGTGCAATGAATCAAAAATATATGAAAGTTTAATTTTTATCATTACATTATGGAAAATAATGAACTTTATCACAATATGCTAATTTCTTGAGAAGGACCTGTATTCACTGTTTAAGAGGCCTCACCCTTAGAAATTTCGACATGGATAGGCAACATCCGGCAAAGAAAATGAATTTCTCTGCCGCCTACTGGACTCCTGGCTGCGGTCGCAGGATCCAGTTCCTCGTGAACTGGAATGGATATGCTGCTGAAGAGAGGAGCACATCCTGGAAGCTTCCCTGGTCCGAGAGTTCTACCGCCGGAAGCTGGGGGCTCTGGGCGGTCCGCCCGGTGGCATTCCTCAAAGGGGGGGTAATGTCAGTTATATGCCCCCTGAGCTGTCTCCCCCTCTCATTTTGTCTGCCTTCCCTCCTTTCTGGTTCCCTTGTGTGTGTGTCTGGTCTGTTCTGTGTTTGTTTGTCCGATCCTGTCATCAGTTCCCATCTCACATGAAGGCACGCATTCCTGAGCACCAGTCATCAATTCCCCTGCAATCCTGAAGGCACCCATTCCTGTTATCATCACATATTCCCTGCACCTGTTCCTCTGCCACACCTGGGCTGATTGCTGCTCTTCCTCCATAAGGGAGATGACAGCGATCAGTCCATGCCGGATTATTGTAAAACACAATCCTTCCTGTGACAATAATCTGCTACCTGTTTCCTCCTGGATATCTGCCTGTGACTCATGGATATCTGCCTGTGAACCCTGGATACCTGACCATGCCCTCCTGGATATCTGCATGTGACCCATGGATGCCGGACCACGCTCTCCTGGATATCAGGCTGTGACTCGTGGACATATCTGACCATATCTCTACCTACTCACACTGGGCCTACTATATCCCTAATTTCTACACAACCATTCATTGCCATTACGGTCAATAAAATTCATTATTGTTGTTACTTACCATTTTCTGCATATTGATTATCTCTCTACTCATTCGGGCCCAGACCTGACACTGACAGCATATTAACTACTTTGCAGATTTAAAGCAAGAAGACATACACAAGTGTTCAAAAGTTTGGGGTCACTGTTTTTTTTCTTGCTCCCAATTCCCCCTAGTCCTGCCTGTGGTCAGCAGCTCCCAAACTCCGTGGCCAGATCTGTGGGATGGTGAGTGTCGCCCACACAGTTCATCCAACCACAATTCCCACAAAAAAGAAGTGATGACTTACTTGTGATGACAATTGACTGGCCACCTCATCTATTTCTTTATAATGATCAGTGGTGGGCCGTCAGGGCGTGCAAAGCCTTCTCTGCAGGCCCAAAAATAGTCAGAATATATTTTTTCATTAACAATATATTTTACAAAGTTCATTTAAATTATTCTATAAGGTAATTTCATTGCTACAATATGCTCTTTTAAGTTGCCTTGCTTTCAGCGCAGCTCATAAAAATGAAAGCTTTTGTCCAGTAAGATTTTTTCATCTGTGTTGTCTCCGGGGCATTTGAATGATAATTACTTGGGCATTCAGAATTCCGAGTGGATACCGTCTGCTGTTGAAGCCCATCAGGACAATGTTGTTGATTGTCATATTTTTAACCAATCAGACTTTGATATTACACATGTTGGGTGTGTTCTTTGACCAAGTAAAGCGTTTCTGCTGGCCTAGCCTTACATCAGCATCGTTTCTGTTGCTGATAGGAGTGGTAGTTCAACAAAAAAAATTTTTTTTTAAGTTTGCCATCCGAACAAGATCTAGCTTAGCTTACACCCTTTTCCGATTTCTTTAAACTTTCAAATTTTAGATTGTTAGATTTTTTACTTTTAGCAGAATGGCAGATGGAGGTGAAGAAGTAGCTTTGGTGATGAATATAGGACTGGGCAGAATCGACTCTCAGCACTGGGCAAGATCTTTTATTGGAACTTAACACAAAGATGTGCTGTACAACCGCATCAAGTATTTTTAAAAGAGAAAGGAGGACGGACTTCGTTTTCAAATAATGAGCAGCTTTGGTGAGTTTGATGGATTTTTATATATTTTTACTAGCAGGGCCTTAGGGATGGGCCGATACCAGTACTTGGTCTCGGCCTGATACTGGCCATAAGTACTCATACTTGTGTAAAAGGCCCGATACTCCAAGTAGATACTTCCTCCACATTTAAGAGCTTTATGATGTGCTTGACAGATTATCCATAGACGGCCATAGTTTTAAATCTAATTCACGTAAATGTTTCAATGGAAATGTTCAGCCCTATGCATACCGGTATATTTCATATTGATGATAACGACAGTCTACTTCGTCATTCGGAGACCATGCTTAAAGCTGTAAAACTGTCTTTATCGCTATTTAAAAAAGAAAGAAAAGTGATTTAAATGCGCCTAAAATGCATAATCATTCCAAAGAGGGAGCCACACATTAACTATTGAAAAAACTATTTTTCTCAGCAGTTGTCCAGTAGAGTTCAAATAGCGAAATGTGATATCATTTTTCTCATTGCTATTTTCATGTAGCCTAATATTTGTTTAAAATTATAGGTAAAAAATATTAGAATCCTCAAGGAAATGCGCACATTTAAGTACAGGAAAGAACAAAGGATGCAAGTTATTAGGCTATTCGGTGCATAGTATAACTGCAGAAAACGGCATGAGGAACGCCCCAGATCTAGCCTCTGAAAGCCACCTTCAGGGAGAAAAGACAAATGTCGGTAGTTAGCAAAACGTCTGGGTGAACAAAATAGTGGTATTTCTGTGTTCTGACATACTAACGTTAAGAAATATAACTTAAAAGAAATACGATGTAGCCTATTTATATTTTGTATAATATATACAAAAGCCTAGAATGTCATTGTGAGGTTATTATAATGAGTTTTAATTTCGGGAAGATATTGAAGGCCTAGGTGTAAAATGCAGGATCCTTCCTAAAACACAACAGATAACCTCGGGAAACTCACTTTACCAATCGTAGCTGATCAGCTATTTTTAGCACTAGCAAGCTTCCGCTCTACCTTACACCTAACCTGGCTGATTAGCTACCATCAACTAATTCCATTCTGAGTTTAGCTAACAAAAGATCTGCACCACAAATGTAAGCTTTTATAATCTAATGTTGAACGTTTACATAACATTGCTAAACATGTAGAAATGTTAACCAAATAAGTGATTTGGTGTGTAATTATCATTCAAATGGTCAGTTTTAAAGACGTGACATTATTAGCTGTCTAGTAAAGTGGATGATAGCTGATTTAGCATCTCATTCATGTAAATTTCCAACTCTGCTAATTATTTAGTTTAATTTATCAATACAGAACAATTTATACTGATCAGCCATAACATTATGACAACCTTCTTATTATTGTGTACCTGCTACACTATACTTTACATTACAGTATATTAAATTCATTTTACTATTCATATTATATACATATATAGCCTATATACATATAACAGTTTGTATACTGTACAAATCCTGATCCCACACCCTGCACCCTAAAAGGTTCAAATTGTTTACACTAATTTATGCACAACTGAGACATGCACCAATTGACCAAAAATAAGTAATTGTTTGGTTAAACTTATTTGGCAATAAATATCTTCCTGAATCTGATTATAAAAACAGGTATTCCATTAATTAAGTGATTTGGATTACTGCATGTGAGTTCCCAATAATTTACTTAAATTTATCAATCCACAACAATTTACACTCATCAGCCATAACATTATAACAACCAGCCTGATGTTGTGTAGGTCCCCCTTTTACCAACATAACAGCCCCATAATGCAACAAACTGTAATGCACTGTGTGTTCTTACACCTTTATGTCAGAACCAGCATTAACTTTTTCAGCAATTTGAGCTACAGTAGCTTGTCTATTGAATCGGACCACACGGGCAAGCCTTCGCTCCCCACGTGCATCATTGAGCCTTTGCCGCCCATGACTCTCTGTCGCTGGTTCACTGCTTTTCTTTGGTTGGACCACGTTACTCTTCACTGCAACCCGCAAACTCCCAACAAGAGCTGAAGTTTTGAAGATGCTCACGAGAGAACAGTGGTTTAATCACAAGCATGTCCATTGCACGTAGCATGCTAACGATGTTAGCTATTGTTAGCACTACGCTGACTGGCTGGTCAGCTTACATTAACGGCACCCAAGCAAGCACAGCTACTAATTGCGGTGGTTATGTGCATAATCAGTAGCGTAGCATTCTAAACAAAAAAGCTAAGAAATGTATAGTTGGTTTATAACAACATAAAACATTTAAAAGTGATACTTACCAGAATAAGTAACAATGCATATTCTTTTTCTGTGAGATCTAACTGATTGCAACCAAGTTAATTGTGTATATACTGCCACCTACCCTACCAGAGTGTAACCTTTTTGTGCCAACATGGTGCCCATGAACATGCACTGTGAACACATGCATTTGTTCTCCATTTATCTCCATTAATCGGATTAGCATTACTAGGAGTCAAATACCATTTCGTTCTGTAACTGTGTTTAACTCATGTTGTTTATTTACCTTTATCTCTTTACAGACGTAAACTTGGTTTTATATTATCCCACATTTGTACTTTTAAAGAGACAGTGCAAAAGTTTCCTAAATATACATCTGAATTGAAAAACACTGTTCTTTGCAGTGAACAAGGACTATAAAACATTCATTATATTCAATACTCATTTAATTCAAACAAATTACTTGGCTACATTATCATTTATGTATTTCTTCCAGGGCACAATATATGGAAATGTAATATGGAGCAATGCAAGCAAGCAAGTTTATTTATATAGCACAATTCATACATCAATGCAATTCAATGTGCTTTGCAAATAAAATAGAATATGAAACCAATGCATGAGGGCTTGCTGCTAAACTGTTTTCATCCCCATCCCAATACCATCCCAAATTGAACTTGAGCTGTCCCAAAACATAAATACATTAATATAAGTAAAAAATATAAATGAAACACTTTTGTTTTTGCCCCCATTTATCATGAGCTAAACTCAAAGATCTAAGACTTTTTCTACCTACACAAAAGGCCTAGTTCTCTCAAATATTGTTCATAAATCTGTCTAAATCTGTGTTAGTGAGCACTTTTCCTTTGCTGAGATAATCCATCCACCTCACAGGTGTGGCATATAAAGATACTGATTAGACAGCATGATTATTGCATAGGTCGGCCTTAGGCTGGCCACAGTAAAAGGCCACTTTAAACTGTGCAGTTTCAACACACAGCACAATGCCACAGATGTTGCACTGATTTAAAGCCAGAACAGGTGGATTCAGCACCACAGCCAGCTCCACAGCCTAAGAAATCACAAGTAATTTAGTAGTTATTTAGTAGAATTTAGTAGAATCACAAGCAATTAACATCATTTTAACTACTTCAGATCTGAAGCAAGCAGACATACACAAGTGTTCAAAGGTTTGGGGAAACGGTTTTTTATTTTCTTTAAAATGTTCTCCCTCCCAATTAACCATAATCCAGCCTGTTGTCTGCAGCGTAGCAACTCCTTGGCCAGATCTGTGGGATGGCCAGTGGTGCACACAAGTCACACAAAAAACCCTGTCTTCAATAAATTTTTGTATATATGTGACCCTCTCCTCGTTTCGTGTTGTGCATTCTTGTTACCCTGTGTCGTAGATGAATTGTTTTTGTGTTCTGCTGTCGCCAGATTGAGAGAGTAAGAGCCGAGTAGCGTAATAACATTATACATAACATTCTGTGTTCCATTGTTACCACGGCACCCATTCCACGTATCCTGAATAGTAGGGATAATAGATATGACAGTATGAGTTGTTTTACTTTAAGTTCTGCCAGTACGACTCTGGTTCTCTCAAACAACTATACCATCTATGGACAGCACTCCTGCATTCTGCCTCTGTCACTCCACCTACACCTGAAATGTTACACTAAGGCATATGTAGAAGATATATATAGGCCTATATGTATTGAAAATAGAGAGATCAGTAAATACATAAGGATTAAAGATTTTTTGCTTTATCACACCGGATGACTCTGATCTACCAGATATAAATATCTTCTTGGCTCGAGATAGTTGAAAGCAAAAGCACCACTCTTTACCACAAACCTTCCTCCAGTGTGGGTGCTCCCAGCAGCCTAGAAAGTGGGCTCCTCCCCCATGCTGCTGCCAGGAAATCTGCCCCCTCCCCCGGAGACTGGGGCTCCGCCCCCAGCGGCAGGGACCAACAGGGATGAAAAACTTGACAAAACTCCTCCAGCACCTGAGACCAAGGCACCTCCCCCAAAGGATGAGATGCAGCTCCACCCTGACAGATGGAGCCTGCTGCTCAGTCCCTACAGCTGGTACCAGCTGCACCAGCCACTGCAGCGCCACCCTTACAGTTGGTACTAGCTGCCATGCAACCTCAGCTGTTGCCAGGTCCTTCCAGGGCCTGTGGTTCTGCCCTTTTGGCTCCCACCATCAGATCCACCCACGAGACGGATGCCTCAGGCCTGCCCTCCTTCCCTCATCCGGCGCCCTATGTTTGGAGGTTTCTGCGGCTGGATCCTCTCCCTGGGCAGGTTTCACTGGCTCTCTCCCCTTCTGTCCTTGTGGTGGTGGCGTCAGGGTTGTCGTCCTTGTGTGGGGGGGGGGCTTGCATAACTGGCCCACCCCCCTGCCTTGGTGGGGAACTATAATGGTTGACCCCTCCTCAAGGTGTTCCAGCCCACTGCTCTCTGTATATACTTATAATATATATCATTATATATTAGTATATACTGTCTTCCTGCCCACTGCTGTCTGTATGTACTTATATATAATTATATATTAGCATATACTGTCTTCCAGCCCACTGCTGTCTGTATGTACTTATAATATATATATAATTATATATTAGCATATAGTGTCTTCCAGCCCACTGCTGTCTGTATGTACGTATAATATATATCATTATATATTAGTATATACTGTCTTCCTGCCCACTGCTGTCTGTATGTACTTATAATATATATAATTATATATTAGCATATACTGTCTTCCAGCCCACTGCTGTCTGTATGTACTTATAATATATATAATTATATATTAGCATATACTGTCTTCCAGCCCACTACTGTCTGTATGTACTTATAATATATATCATTATATATTAGTATATACTGTCTTCCAGACTCATTGTTACGATCCACTTCTTTCAGTTCTGTGCTTACCTTGCTGGTGCCCACGTCACTGCTGTTGGTTTCTGCCAGGTAACTCCAGCTGTACCTCACCAGAGCGCACCCCGTTGTCCCTGCCCAAGTCTACCAAACTGTATAGATGCTACACAAAGACTGTGGTCACTGCCCACCCACTCTATCTTCATTGAACACTGATAAACAATGGAACCGCAATACAATGGGCTGTGTACCCCAGATCCCTCACCTGGTATAGCCAGAAGAGGACTGGCCACCCCCTTAAGTCTGACTCTCTCTAGGTTTCTTAACAGGTTCCACCTACTAGGGTGTTTTCCTAGCCACTCTGCATCACTTGTTGTTTGCTCTTGGGGGATTTAGGCAAGGTATCTTTCAAACCACTTTGTGGCAACTGCTGTTGTTAAATGGGCTTTATAAAATAAACTTGATTGATTGAGGTGTAGGTAGCATTGTTGTATATTATGTCTATTAGTCTCCATTCGGCTAGGTTTGTGGAGAGCTTTTATTCCACCAAGGCTAATTTCTTTATTTTTTTCAAAGTGTTTATTATATTTAAACAACAATTATATTCACTACCTTCTCATTTGTCTCCATTTCTCCCTACAACCCTGCAAAAAATATTAAAATATCCTAAACACTGTTAATGTTTCAAATTTCTATTACTTTTGGAAATGACAGATTGAATAATAAATTAATTATTTACAAAAAACAGGGGGGGGGGGGGTCCGTCTGGCATAGTGGGCTAAGTTGCTGCATTACATGACAAGAATCAGCGGCCAGGCAACATGAGATTGGATAAACCATGTGCGCGCCCTTCGACAAGGAGTTGCTGAGCTGACGACAAGGCAGGAATAGAGGGAATTGGTAGGAAAGAGAATGGGGGAAAATCCCTAATTATATAAAAAAAAAAAAATATTTACATAAATCAAAAAAGCCACATTTTCAGCAGCCATTAATTAGTAAGTAAGTAAGTAAGTAAAATGTATTTTTATAGCACATTTAAACACAGCTTGTACTGACCAAAGTGCTGTACTAGCGCATTAGCCACAAAATAATAAAATAAAATAAATACACTTACAAATCAATAAAATTATAAAAACCTTTATCTTATCCATAGTTTATCATGTTTTAACTATAATGTATGATCAATTTAATGCCACATTTGTGAATCAAAACATATTCATATTCATGATAAGTGTAAATCATGAATGAAGCAAATATTATCCTTAATGAAGTCTTTAATTTGTGTGTTTGAATGACAAAATGTAGAATAATGTTGTAGATAATCTTCACTTCCAGAGGCTAAACATTAAAAGTTAACAATAATATTTTGTCATTTTTGCAATTTTAAGAATCCCTTTTTAACCCACTGTAGGCCTAATGTATAAATGATAAAATAAAGTAAATCAAAGACAATAAACAATACCAATGATAAAACAATTTTCCTAGTACATACAGTTAGGTCCATAAGTATTTAAACCTTGATTAAGTTTTTTTTTTGCTGTGTACCACAGCATATTATGGTTGAAATTAAATAATGAATTTCAGATGAATGTGCAGAATACACAGTAATTTAAGGGAATTTAAATCCAAGTGAACTACAGCACTTTCTGTATGTAATCCCTCCAATTTTAGTGGCTAAATTGTATTTGGACAAATTAACACAATCATGAATTAAATTGGATTTTTCAGTACTTCTGAAATCTGGAACCCATAGAAATGACCAGTTGATGAGTTTCTTCAATGTTTTTTTTTACCACAGCTGTCTTCAGGTCCTGCTGGTTCTTGGGGCTTTTTGCCTTCAGTTTAGCCTTCAGCAAATGCATGTGCAGTTAAATTCAGAACATGTGATTGACTTGGCCATTGACTAGGCCATTGCAGAACATTCCACATATTTGCATTAAAGAATCTTGGTTTGCTTTCACACTAAGCTTTGTTTCATTGTCAATCTGCACTGTGAAGCACCATCCAAATGTGTTTTGCAGTATTTATCTGCACCTGAGAGGACAATAAAGCCCTAAACACTTCTCATTCTGCTGCTTTTGTCATCAGTCACTTCATCAATAAATTCAAGAGAACCAGTTCTGTTGGCAGGCTTACATGCCCATGCCCTAACACTACCTCTGTCATGCTTCACAGATGATGTGGTATGTTTCGGAACATGAGCAGTTCCCATCTTTCTCCATACTCTTATCTTCCAATTATCAGTTTTTTTTAAATCTGGTCTTCCTTGTTTTTTAGGCTTACCAGTTGTTTACATCTTGTGGTAAACCATCTTTTTTTACTCTGTGAAAATCTTCAGTTGATTGTTGACTTTGACACATTTACACCTACTTCCTTAAAATTGACAACTTTTTTGATAAGGTTTTTCTTCAACAGGATTCTGTCAATCAGTTGTTTTATGTGGTCTCCCGGGCTTTTGGTGTTCTTGAGCTCACCAGTACGTTCGCTCGTTTTAGGAATCTAACAAATAAGTTGATTTTGCCACACCTACAGTTTTGCTATCTCTCTGATGGGTTTGAATTTTTCGCCTAATGACAGCTTGCTTTACTGGCAGTGACATCTCTTTGGACATCATATAACAGTAACAGATTCTCAATGCAAATGCTACATTGTGCATACATTCGGACCCTTAAAACTGACTGACCACATATAAAAGTGCCTCTATTTCCTGCAATGTTGATCCAATTTAGTTGCAAATACCCTCAAATTACAGCTGTAGGTCTGCCCATTTAGGTCATTCATTAGTTTCAACTTCTAAATGCTTTAGTAGACAGCTGAACTAATAATAATTTAGTCAGTAATGAATGTAAATGTAAAAAATAGTTTTCTTCCTTTTATAATCATTGTATTTATACACATTCATTGAATACATAATATCTGACCAACATCGCGATTAATGCAGAATCTCCAGATAGTAGTATACAGCAGTGATTTTCAAACCTCTCCTGCTTTTTATTATTTTGCAGAGCATTTAAAAGTCCTTTCAGTTTGTTATATTTATCCAGTGATTGAATATATGTAAATATTTCATGTTTTTGCTGAAGTTAGCTCTGGGGTGTAATCATTCATTTGCACTCATTAATAATTTCCTCACTGAATGTGGCCAGCGCATACAGTATGTTAAGTTGTCTGCATCCTCAGTACAATTTAATCTATGATACAGTCTAGTATGTCTGCTGGCCATTGTGATATAAGACTGTATCTGTATTTACAAAGGAGTCTGTGTCACTAACCTCCATTTGTTGTTGATGTTTTTTCATTTAATGTTGAATATTGTTTTCAAGCTCAGCATTGCATCATCACATTTAATCTCCCTCCAGTCCTCTGGGATGTCAGCAGGAAGTGCATTATTGTCTTCAGCGATTCTGTCATTGAATGTGGCCATCACATATTTCCAGTAGTCTGTAGCCTGAATGCTGGGATCTCCAGTTATGATCCAGTCAGGGAAATATGTCTGGTAGTCTTTGTAGGGGTGATTATGGGCTCCTACCTGGGATATGTTGAATTTGTTCTCACTAATTACATCAGAGGAACATATGTCGGACACCAACATTTTCTTATCTGTAGTCTTCCAGCCATGGATACCTTGTGGACGGTGAATGGAGGTGAAGTGTTTAGAGTGCTGTTTGCCTCCTGCTTCACATGGTGCTTTACAGAATGGACAAACCTCCCCACAACCAAACACACTGGAGAATATATTTTCTTGAGGCTTAAATGGCAGAGACCTGAGTCTATCTTCAATGTCCTTCCCATTGTTGTACTTAACATTCAGTGTGACCTCCATTTCTCCCACAAACTCGATGAGATTGTCAGCAAACTGATCTGTATTTCTAGAGCAGTTCAGAGTCATGATGGAATCCAGAGCATCTTTTTGAATAACAAGCTTGTCTCCAAGGAAACTGCAGATATTCTGAACGAACAGCTTGATATCATTATCATTGCTAGTTGTAGTTTTTACTTTCACTATTGCATCTGTGATTAACTTTACTATGTTTTTAAGATGTTTCTTTTCCAACTTCTCCAGGCTGCTTTCTTTTGACATTTGTTTGACAATGTGGTCAAAGAGCCAGTTCTTTACAAACTGTTCATAATTTTTTATGTACTCTCTATATTTCTCATATTCTCCATCAGTCAGGAGCTGTTTCAAAACGGAGAACTGGAAGGACGTTCGTGTGCTGTAGTCCTCTGAGCCTTCACCAGTCTTCACTTCATCCACCACATCAGGACCAATCATTTTGGTCACATACTCTTTTACAGCATTGTGTAAACACTGTGTGGTAAAATCCTTCGCTTTCTTTCGACATTGGTCTCGCTCATGAAACAAGTCTATGAAATCAGTAAGGTACTTTTTCTTTGATTGCTCTAGACAGTTCCTTGGATCATTAACTTTATTGAAATGGTCATGCATCTTCTGGAACTCTCTTGCTGCTATGCCGCAGATGTGCAACTTCAGTGAAACCTCACATTCCTCATGAACGTTTTTGTGATGTAGCAATATTTCATCAATGATTTCAAGCAGTTCCTTTATGTAAGTGTCATAGTAATCCGTGTTGCTTTCCACCCTCTGTGTTATTAAGTTTTGACAGTTTGTTATGACTGTTTTACAGATGTCCTGCAGTTCTTTACTGTAAAATCTCTGATCCTGTTGTTTTGCAACATCTTTAGCCTCACCCTCTGCCTGTCCTTCTGCTTTTACCACAAAGTCTTTTTCCCCACAATTCCTTAGAGAGTTTTCAACCAACATACTGTTGACAAAACCTCCTCTGGTTAATAAATGTCTACTCAACACAAGAAAGGCATCTTGAGCAACATTGCGTCTTGGAAGGTCGCTGAATTGGATCTCTAAAAAAGTTTTGTTCCACATGCTTTCAAACTCATCTTCAAGATCCTGTTCTGATAAATCTGATTTCTTCTGTCTGCAACTTTGTAGCAAAGCCAGAATTTTATTTTTGACTGTATGTGCATGTGAGCTCTTGATCTTCTCCAGCATGGCCATCCCTTCTTTTATCTCAACAGCTCCGTGTAGACTGTCCTTCACTTTGTTTTCCGTCTCTCGTCTCAGTGTTTTGGCACTTGCCACAAAGTCCCCCTTGTATTTTTCCACAAGACTGACATGACCATCTTGCTTTTTAAAGTAATCAATTATTTTTTTTTGGATTTCTGTTTCTCCCAATGAAATGTGATGAAATACCTCCTTCTCCAAGTCCAACAGCAGAGTTCTTATGCTGATTTTAGAGTCTGGGTCTGTGAGGCCAAAATTAGAGATCTTGTTTGTAGCACACACCATCATGGAATATATATTCTTCTGGAATGACCATTCCCAACTATTGTATTCAGTGCATAACCTGGAGAATGCATCTGCAACTAAGCTGTTTCTAAAACTGAAGATAAATTTCTCAAATTTCACAGAATCCCACAAGCTTTCTATCCACTTTAACAAATGAGTCAAATCATTATCTCCATTGCATTCCTTCAATGTTTGCATCAGTCTCTTCTTAAAGTTATACACTTCCTCACTGTAGCCAGTATTGACTGGAGCCATTGGGGGAGTCCCATTCCAAAGCCCTGGAATGTAGCTACTGCTTGTGTCTGGGTCATACTCCATCACGTCAGTGAACTTGGTGAAATGTTCCTTATTTTCCATTCTGGCAGCTGCCTGAGTCATTTCATTCAACTGTTCCAACAACTTCTTCCTGGCCCTCATGTTGTTGTCATAGGCAGACATGTCAGACACATTCTGGTGCACAAAATGACATACTGGCTTCTTACCCACTTCTTTCATTCTGATGAAGGCATGAACCACAATCTGTAGAATGTCTTTCATCTCTGTTGAGTTCTCCATGGAGATATTGACAATTGTGACATCACTGAGTCCAATTACAAGTGTTGCAAGTTCATTGTCATGTTCATAACTGTCATCTAGTTTAGCCAGCTCTGGAGATTTCAACCCTTCTGTGTCGATGACCATGATGAAGTCACATTTTAGCTCCTCCTTGAGTTCTTTGTTGACTTTTATCAGTTGCATGAAGGCTCCTCTGGTGCATCTTCCACTACTGACAGCAAACTGGACCCCAAACATTGTGTTGAGGAGAGTGGACTTCCCAGTGCCTTGGATCCCAATTACTGTGACAACACGGACCTTGCTGTGAGATTTCACAAGATGATGAACCTGGGTCAGAACAGCTGATATCCATTTCAATGGGATATTTGATGCATCTCCATCCACAAGCTCAATGGGGAAACCATCCAACATAATCTGAGCACACAAAGTAGGCAAATCTTCTATCTTTTGTCTTCTGAATGTATTATTAGGAAAGGAAAAGGATGATTCATATAACTGGCCCAACTCACGAAGGAAGTGTTCAAGTCCCAATGAACAATCAGATATTTGTATATCCAAATCTGCAATTTTGTCCTTTTCCTCTGGTGCATTTTGACAAATGTTTTTATACTGTTCATGTAATGCTGATAGTTTCTGACGTGACATATTATCCAGATGTATCTGCATCCATTTAATGAAATAAGATCGCTCTGCTATTGACCCTGACATTCCACTAATAAAATTTGTCATGGCATTTTTTATAGGAAACTCATTTTGAATCTTTCTTAGTTCCATATGTCTTTTGTTTAGCTGGCTTTTGTACTTTTCAATGTCTTCATTTCCTGCTTTTTTCAGTCTACACCTCTCTTTCTCCAACTGGGAAATCTCCTTCCAGAACTCTCCTTGTAAGGGTAGCTGATCCTTTTTGAATATCACTGTGTCTGTGATGGAGTTGGTAATTTCATCTGACATCTTCTTAGCATGCTGACAGTCACAGTTTTCATCAATCAGAATACCATTCTGACACGCAACGTCAGCCATGTTTTCTATTGTTAATTTTTTTGTACATTTTTCCAGGATGTCACTGACAGATGACTGTAGAATTTTTAAAAATTCAGCATCATTTTCCATTTTCTTAATGATCATGTTTCTCCGATTGATTAAGAATTTTGTGGTTAATTCTGTCAAAAGGTTATCTGTGCGTGACGCTCTCTGAGAGTTGATAACCAAAAAGAAGTCAGCTTTGTTGGTTTTGTTTTGCATGATCTTAAAATATGCCTCTACATCATCACTGAAAACAAATATTGCAGCTGATGTTTGACACAGAAAGGCAAACTGTGTTTCAAATGACCTGATGTCTCCTCTGAGATTGGCCAGAGCCACAGGCTTAGTAAACTTGTCCATGTTACTCTTCCCAGATGGGAGGTACCAGCTGATTTCAACTAAACCATCTGAGATTTTACGAGGAACGTTACCACAATCCATATCATGATGAACAAATGTGTCATGGTACTGTTGAGGGTTACTTAGCAACTTGTTTAACATCTGAGATTTGTTCAAGCTACTCTCTCCTAACCTAACAAAGGACACCATAGGAATATCAGAGGCAACTATTCTCTCCTCTATGAAGGACTTTGTGTTTGCTTGTGAGGAGGATCTAAACTTCTTCACAATGTCCCTCAAGGCCCACAGCATCAAGGTGCTTTGTTTTGTATCACACCTGGGCAGCAGGAGAGGAACAGCAAACTGACACATGGACATTTTGAGGGCAATCTGCTGCTGCAGTAAACCATCTGAACATAGAAACACAGCCGTAATAAGGTCCAGTGGATTAACTGCATTACTGTTGTCAGAGTCACATCCCCATCTCTCACTCCTAGCATTAACATTTACTTTCATTAAATTATTAAGGAAAGCCCCTGGGAGTGAATGCATAAATGACTTATCTGATGTTGTATCAGCATGTATTTCAAGGACAGTACTTAATTTCAGCTTGCTATCCTCTTCATAGTGATCTTCTAGTCCAGTCTTTGACAACAGTTCTTTGAGGCAGCATACTGAAAAAAGAAATCCATATCAGGAAATAGAGAAACACTTTGGTAAAGATGTTTTATAATCAAAGTCAGGCATGTTTTTACAGATTGTCCCACAGAATCAAAATGCCCTTGTGGCTGATTTTATATATATTTTTATAATAGTTAAAATACTTTAATTCTATAAGACAGTATACCATTCACATTCAAATGTATTTGTCATATATTTATTGGTCCCCACTCCATATTCATTGGTCCCCACTGGAAATATTTGTTCCAACTTTACCTTTACAGGGAAGATTTTTAAACAATTCTTGTTCAATGTTTTTTTATTAGATAATAACCCCCAATCCCGCATCACCCACCTCCCAAGGTTGGTCCCACATATAAACACACACATATATACACATCAACTGAAAAACCAAATTAAGTGAACATCAAAATAAATAAGTAAAAAAATAAAAACAGGGTAAAAAGTGATTGTGGTTAAGTGCACACCCTATTCAACTGTTTGTAGCTCTTTGAAATAAGTAATACAAATGTTCCAGCATTTGAAAAAGTTATCAGTTTTCCCCGTGAGAGTGAATTTCACCTTATCTAGTTTCAGAAAGTAAATAAGGTCCTTCAGCCATAGGGAAACATAAGGGGACTCTGAGGATTTCCAGGAGAATAGAATCCTACGTCTTGCCATCCGAGTAGCAAAGGCAACTACATCTGCTTGTCTTCTATTCAGGAGCTGTGGGACTGGTGTAGTACCAAAAATAGCTAGTAGGGGGCATGGTTCTAATTGGACATGAAGAATGTCTGAAAGGATATTGAAGATAGAATTCCAAAAATGTTCAAGTTTGGGACAAAGGGCAAACATATGGCTAAGATGACAGGGAGTTGCTCCACACCTAACACAGGTGTCATCAACCTCTGGGAATATTTTTGATAATCTAGATTGTGAAAAATGCAATCTCTGTACCACTTTAAACTGGATAAGACTTAGATGAGCACATGACAAAGAGGTACGTATTCTCTTGATGGCTCTCTCCCAAAAACCATCTCAGAATTCTGCTCCCAGTTTAGTCTCCCATGCAGCCAATGTTTTAGAGCTAGTCTGCATATCAAATGACAAAATACTTTGATGCAATTTTGAAATGAGATATTTTAGATCAATATAACTCTTCCCATGGTTGCCTTGGGGGTGGGGGTGGGGAGGGAAAGTTGGGAAAGGTGCTGGAGACACAGTGCTAGCCTGAAAATACCTGAATAAATGAGTTAAGGGTAAGTGAGAGCTGGATAAGTCTAAGAAGCTGGCAAATACATTGCCTATGAATACGTCCCTGAAGCTCACTATGCCATTTCTCTCCCAGAGACGAAAGATGGGATCTACCTGAGAAGGAGGAAAAATATGATTGCTGCAGATGGGCATTAAAGTAGAGGCAGAACATGATTGAAAGTGACGCCTGAATTGATAACATATTTTCAGAGAGTTACAGAGACAGGGTTGTCTGTGTAGTGAGAAGGCGATAGGGGGACGGAAGAAAACAAGAGAGCAGGGAGAGAGGACGACACACAAGACCCAGCCTCAAGTTGGCACCACAAATTCTGCGGGGCATCTAACCAGAACAAAACCGTCTGGATATTGGCTGCCCAGTAGTAATACATAGAATTAGGCGAAGATAGCCCTCCGCTAAGTGTACATTGCTGTAGCAGGGATTTCCTAACTCTGGGAGTCTTCCCTCCCCATATAAAAGAGATGAGAGCCTGATCAAGATATTTAAAATATGATTTGGGTAAACATAGGGGGATAAATGGAAAACATTTGGGCAGTATATTCATTTTAACAGCATTAACTCTTCCAAGCATAGACATGGGTAAGCGCCGCAATTTCTGAAATGTAGTCTTCATATGGGAAAGAAGAGGAGTGAAGTTTGCCTCTAATAAGGAAGACATTGAGCGAGTAGCATTAACTCCTAAATACTTGAAACCAAGACGATTCAATTGGAATGGCAAATCAGACTGTTGAAGTGGAAGCCCTGTTGTTTAAAGGCATACATACACTTTTTTGCAGGTTGAGCTTGTACCGAGAAAAAGAGCAGAAAGTTTCCAATAGAGACAAGATCCCAGGCAAGTGGGAGACAGGATCAGTTACATACAAAAACAAGTCGTCAGCATACAAGGCAAGTCTGTGTTCTGATCCCCTACGGGTTATCCCTACAAGTGAGGGTGAGGTTCTGAGTGCAATTGAGAGAGGCTCAATAGTAGTGATGATGGGCAAATGAAGCTTTGGTGAAGGACTGTACAACTTCGAACAATTGGTTCGAAAATGGGTTCATTACTCGAAGCTTCAGTAACAGCGACCTCGCCTGGTTAAGTGCCAAAGCTGCATCTAAATTATCCCGGCTAGATAGTGGACAAGAGGCTTTAATAAGAGTAAAATAAATCTAGTGCACGCACCTATCCCCCCTACACACAAACCCAGTGCAACATGTATAATAACAAAGGGATATTATTGTTTTTACAAATAAAGACTGATTAATTTGTATATTGTGCTATTAGTTATTGGGGAGAGAGTGGTTGGGGAAACGGAGGATGTGCTGGGAAAATATAGCAAAAGTTGTGTGTGCTTGCGTAACTATGGCCAGGGGGTAGGTGGGATAGGGAACACTCAAAGATATTTATTAAGGAACATTGTTTTTATTCCATAGTTTTTTCCTCACAACCTAATGGCTACACTAATCATATAGGCCTATAGTTATAAAGTCTACTAATCAACTAGTCCTTGATTACTTAAGCTGGTGTACAAGTTTACAGTTAAATACTGTAATTACAAACATTTGCAGAGGGAGGTGCTGAAACTTTTCAGTTTACAGTAATGTTCTGTATGTCAAGAAAACAGTATTTTACTGTAGAATTTCCTTGTAAATTACCGTATAGGACCAAGCTCTAAGAGTTGGGGCATTTGGATGAAAGCTTTGTATGGCTTTGTGCATACAACTAGACAACTAACTATGTCTTTTTGGCAAAAACAACCAATAAGAGGTTAGCATTATTGTTAATTTAGTTATTAGAACTTTTGCAAACACCCAGAAGTTGACAGCAACTGTTTTTAGTTTTGCTGACAAATTTTGCATCAAATGGTTCGTTCCAATCTTTCAAAGGAAAATAGTTTAAATTATAATCACAGTAAATTAAAATTATGCATTTCTACCATCACAAATTTTTTTTCGAAATGATTTTTTCCCTATTATATTCAAAATGTTAATTGTGTTTATAGTAGGGGACCAAATTGTTATTTAGCTGTATAGTGGAGAGGGCGTGCCTCTCTCATTCTCACAAGTTTGTAGTAGGGGGCAGAAGTAGGGGGTATTAGAAACAAAATGAGTACAGTATGAGGCATTACCAGTGTTGATGGTTTCACTGGCAGGTTCACTCTGCACTCCATTGTTCAAAATTGTTGAGACACAGACAGTGTACTGAGTATCAGGTTGTAGGTCAGACAGGGTTTTGTAGCAGTCTTCAGTAATAGCTTCACAAGGTTCACTCCCTGGGCTATAGTAGTATATGAGGAAATGTTGAGGGACTTTCTCCATTCCTTTAGCCTTGGTCCAGCTAAGAGTGACGGATGTTGGTCCAGACTGGATTATTTTTAAGTCCAAGGGTTCTGGGACGGCTAGAAATGAAACATAATTATTTATTTATTATTTCCCACCATTTTTTTTCCCTATCCAAATTGTCCTTGTACAATTCCCAATAACCCTGACTTGTTGGCAGCTCTGCAAGTCCTTGGACAGATGCAGGATGGTGAGGGTTGCTCTCAAGGTTGATTCAACTACATTTCACCAAGCCTGACAATTTGTTTCACACTTCCCATCCAACACGGAAGTCTCAAACCACTGACTATAATGATGTAGACTGTCCTGCAATGCAGCAACTTAGCTCACTATGCTACACGGACCCCAAAGAGAATATAATTACAAGAGATAAAATATAGTATATATGTCAGTTCTTGTTTGTGCAGTCTGAAAAACATGTATACTAAAAGCAAATAATTGAATTCAAATTCAAGTGAATCTAACTATAAAAACGGATGCTGAGATATTTGTAGTGTACAGTCTCCTTTGGCTTTAGCCATGTGTGATGGCACGTAACGATATAAAATGTAGGTGAAATCTGGAATTTGAATTTGCTTGCAACAAAGACCTGAGAATCATCACTCACCTTAGATCCTTTAAAGTCATCAACTAGCTATACTAGCTATGTAATTTTTCCTTCCTAGTTGTTTTTTTGTAGAAGTCCTACATCTCACAGTCCTTTATTATCTGCGACAATTAAACAGACGTTTTGTGTGTTTCTAACAAATGCACTAGTAGAAGTTATATGCAAGACAAATGTATAATATGGGACAGTTTGATTTCTTCTGCATAGATAGTCCAGGTAAATGAACATGAGCAGTTGTTGGCTATACTGACTGTGTTGAAGCCTGTGTCTGATGTTGACAGGGTTGAGACGGCATCAACTTATAAGTTATAAATCGTAAACAAAATTATTAATACAGACCTGTAAACTGTTGCCATTTTGTTCAAATTGAAAAAAAGCACACAAGTTTTCAAACCTTGTTATAAATAATGTATATGAGTTGTGCAGTTACTCCCTGGCAACGCACAGTCTGTTATGTGTTAATGCTTACGTAATCAACCAGGACTTGTACCTAATAAGGATATACAAACTAATCATATTCTGAACTGTCCAGAAGGTGGTGGCGTAGTCCATAATAAAACAGACAGAAACTCAGATTATATTACATACAGTGCCTTGCGAAAGTATTCGGCCCCCTTGAACTTTTCGAGCTTTTGCCACATTTCAGGCTTCAAACATAAACATATGAAACTGTAATTTTTTGTGAAGAATCAACAACAAATGGGACACAATCATGAAGTGGAACAAATTTTATTGGATATTTCAAACTTTTTTAACAAATAAAGAACTGAAAAATAAAGTTAATACTTTGTAGCGTATTACAAAGTAAAGTTAATACCTTGCTGCAATTACAGCTGTAAGTCGCTTGGGGTATGTCTCTGTCAGTTTTGCACTTCGAGAGACTGAAAGTTTTGCCCATTCCTCCTTGCAAAACAGCTCGAGCTCAGTGAGGTTGGATGGAGAGCATTTGTGAACAGCAGTTTTCAGTTCTTTCCACAGATTCTTGATTGGATTCAGGTCTCTTTGGGATGTTTAAAGCTTGGGAAATCTTTCTGTATCCAAATCCGGCTTTAAACTTCTCCACAACAGTATCTCGGACCTGCCTGGTGTGTTCATTGTTCTTCATTAAGCTCTCTGTGCTTTCAACAGACCTCTGAGACTATCACAGAGTAGGTGCATTTATACAGAGACTTGATTACACACAGGTGGATTCTATTTATCATCATTAGTCATTTAGGTCAACATTGGATCATTCAGACATCCTCACTGAACTTCTGGAGAGAGTTTGCTGCACTGAAAGTAAAGGGGCTGAATAATTTTGCTCACCCAATTCGTCAGTTTTTTATTTGTTAAAAAAGTTTGAAATATCCAATATATTTTGTTCCACTTCATGATTGTGTCCGACTTGTTGTTGCTTCTTCACAAAAAATTACAGTTTTATATCTTTATGTTTGAAGCCTGAAATGTGGCAAAAGGTTGAAATGTTCAAGGGGGCCGAATACTTTCGCAAGGCACTGTACACTACATACATACAGTGGGTATAGAAAAGAATCACCCGCCTATAAAATAATCACATTTTGTTGCTTTGCAGCCTGAAATGAAGACAGACACATTTTTTGTTTCATTCAGCTGTATTTACTCAGTGCAACCTATAACATCCAGTGAAAGGTATACCACTCACATGTCAGAAATAAATAAATAAACAATCACTGTGTTAGCATGGGAGATCCGGAGGGCCCCTTTACTGGCGCATCCGGAATCCGCTGCTCGGCGTCACCCTTCTACTGAAGCCACCCCTCCACCTACCCCTCCACTAGATGATGCAGAGCTGGGGCTACTAGCCAATTAAGGCTTGCCTTAATAAATATCTGTTTCTGGGATTTAGGTTTGTGGGTACATGTTCATGCTGTCAGTGTGGTATTCTATTCTGTTATAGATTCAAGTACTTATACACTCACCCAAAGGATTATCAGGTAGGCCGTGGCATTTAAACAAAGCCCATTTGGCACTAAGGGGCCTAAAGTGTGCCAAGAAAACATCCCTCAAACCATTACACCACCGCCACCAGCCTGCACAGTGGTAACAAGGCATGATGGATCCATGTTCTCATTCTATTTACGCCAAATTTTGACTCTACCATCTGAATGTCTCAACAGAAATTAAGACTCATCAGACCAGGCAACATTTTTACAGTCTTCAACTGTCCAATTTTGGTGTGCTCTTGCAAATTGTAGCCTCTTTTTCCTATTTGTAGTGGAGATTAGTGGTACCCGGTGGGGTCTTCTGCTGTTGTAGCCCATCTGCCTCAAGGTTGTGCATGTTGTGGCTTCACAAATGCTTTGCTGCATACCTCGGTTGTAACAAGTGGTTATTTCAGTCAATGTTGCCCTTCTATCAGCTTGAAGCAGTCGGCCCATTCTCCCCTGACCTCTAGCATCAACAAGGCATTTTTGCCCACAGGACTGCCGCATACTGGATGTTTTTCCCTTTTCACACTATTCTTTGTAAACCCTAGAAATAATTGTGCATGAAAATCCCAGTAACTGAGCAGATTGTGAAATACTTAGACCGGCCCGTCTGGCACCAACAACCATGCCACGCTCAAAATTGCTTAAATCACCTTTCTTTCCCCTTCTGACATTCAGTTTGGATCTCAGGAGATTGCCTTGACCAGGACCACACCCCTAAATGCATTGAAGCAACTGCCATGTGATTGGTTGAGTAGATCATTGCATTAAGGAGAAATTGGACGGGTGTTCCTAATAACCATTTAGGTGAGTGTATATTGGTACCGTTATTTCGGAAGTTACGTTTATTTTATACTAGCGTTGTATGCTGTATTATTTCACCTTGTTTGCGTTTCCGCTTCTGACAACGTCCTAAAATAAATGTATTGGACTGT